>JASDQU011245092.1:12482-22930 GCA_032191745.1 Picea mariana
ATGGACTTACTTTCTAGTATATTTTTGTCGTCTTATTACGCATGATTTCACTTGAGCTTTTGGACTTTATCTCAACAATTGTGAGTTCGTGTGATAACACACACCCAAGACATATCCTAGTGATCCTAAACCTCATTAGACAAGACCCCCTTTACCATTGGAAGTCAGTCCTCCTCCTCAACCAACCTTGCCTAAGACCAATGATATAGATTTAAATATTGATATGGCTAGTATCTTAGCAAAGGTTAATGTATTTCTCTCTCTCAGTATTGATATTGTATTTTTTTTTTTAAATACCTACAACACAGTCGCTATTGTGAAATCTTGGAGTGTCTCTCCCATAGCAACCACGTCGGAGATGATACCTCTTAACGTCGCTCTTGCCATGTCCTAGACGTCTCTCATGCCACCTTCAAGACGTCGGTCTTGCCATGTTCAAGACATCTCTCTTGCCATGTTCAAGATGTCTCTCTTTCCATGTTTCAGACGTCTCTCTTGCCACGTTCAAGACATCTCTCTTACCACGTTCAAGACGTCAGTCTTGCCATGTTCCAGACGTTGGTCTTGCCACGTTCAAGACGTCTCTCTTGCCACGTTCTAGATGTCTCTCTTGCCACGTTCAAGACGACGGTCTTGCCACGTTTCAGACGTCTCTCTTGCCACGTTCAAGGCATCGATCTTGCCATGTTCTAGACATCGGTCTTTCCACGTTAAAGACGTCTCTCTTGCCACATTATAGACGTCTTTCTTGCCACATTCAAGACGACGATCTTGCCACCTCCAAGACGTCACAATAATGAAGAAATCTATGTCATCGGAAAAGAGGCGTCATGTGAAACGACGTTTGAGGGGGTCCGTTGTTTGTTGTTCTCCCGATAATATAAAGTGGAAATTGCGTCGAACACGCTATCGGAATTTGATCCAAATGTACTAGTGACTTTATTTGGAAATGGGGATTTTGGCACAAAATCTCCCTTTCCCATATATCTCTGTAAAAGTCTCACTTTCTAGTTTTGATCCAAAGACCTATATATTCCTATTAAGGATTCCTATTTTAATATTTGTAAATCAAGGTTTTCAGGTAAGGCCAACATTTGGGAAATGGTTGTAGGGTTTATTTTAAATATGGTCGCAAACCCATCTATGGATAGCACAAAGCATCAGTGAGGATTATAACATTGGGCACAAAGGGATACTAGCTCAGGAAAATGATAGGTATTAGGTACAATATATTTTTTGATGTATGACTCCTAGGTTCGAATTCGATAACGAGAATCCATGAACCTACCATAGGCAACATGTCTTAGCTTACAGGGAGTAGTTCAAGTCAACTTAGTTTCATAAATTTCCCCATCTCTATCATCTAAATGTTGGTCTTCAAAAGTGGGTTTGGTTGGACATTCTAGTTTTGCAGGCTTCTTTTGAGCATCCATTCTTATTCATAGAGGCAAATAGAATATTAAAAGACTCAATAATCTTTAAAACTATGAAGAATTTACCCAGTGACGTTACCACACATACTTCTAGTCGACTGAGTCAAAATACCGATGGATATTTCTTTCCCAACAACCCAAAAATTAATTCGATTTTGTTGATTATGCCTTCCAAAACTCGATGTTATACCGAGCAGATCTGAAATTTCAAGTTCATCCTCCTTATCAAGTGAGTTTTTTATGACGGGTAAATTTTTCGAGTACCTTTAGAATTTACAGTTTACCCAAATTTATAGAATGCCATTATATTTTGTTATACATCAGAGTGTCTGCGAAATCTATCACATATATATCTATGTATCAATACAACACTTCTATAAAAATTATCAAAAAAAATGTTATTAAATAAAACACTTATTAAATGAAACAATCCACATTTAATGATAATTCATATGATACTTCTATTGTAATATGTATCAAGTGACAACACTTGTTAAAAATTATTCATAAATTCTTATTAAATGTAATACTTATTACACAACACAATTTACGAGATACAATATTATGAACATGTCCAACAAATTGAAAAGTATATGGAAGACTCATGTTATCATAATTTCATTAGAAATATATCACCCATGTATGGATCATGACCAAAGAATAATAATTATTTTCAACAACCCAAAATTGTCACTATAATATTCCATGGAGGACTTTCAAATTACACAAAAGTAACCATAGTTGAAAAACAAAGAATGATAAATACAAGCATCATACATTCATAGTGAACTTAATAGTTCCACTTGGCAACACCTCATATATTTCATTTTCAGGCCTGTCTCTCATGACGTATAGTGCACTAACCAGTCCACTTGGAAACACCTCATTTGATATTTCAGTTTTTAGGGAAATATTTCATGAAATCATAGCGCACTTAATCAATCCACTTGGCAACACCAAATCTGATAGTTCATTTCTAGGGCCCTTCTTTCCTGACGTCATAGCACACTAACCATACCAAACCACCTTTGAAGTTGAGTGGTTTTACTTTTAGTAGCGTGGATCATTACATAAGTGGTAATACTTTACCACCTCAATGATATGTGCTAAATGAGAAGCTGCCATGTTAATGTAGTGGTTTCCACGATGGAGATTAGTGGATCAAAATTAAGTGATAGTTATGTTCATGACTCGTGTTAACTAATAACCGTTGATTTGCTGCAATTTAAACTGTGAGATCATCGCCATACCCTACTTCCAAATATCTCTCTGCAGTCACACAAATGCACTTAATCAGTCCAATTGGAAACACCTCATTTGATAGTTCATTTCTGAGGCCCATCATTCATGATTCCATAATGCACTAACCATACTAAACCACCTTTTAATTTTATTAGTTTTAGTTTTATTTGTGTGGATCATTACATAAGTCATAATACTTTACCACCTCAACAATGCACGCTAAATGAGAAGACACCACGTCAATGTAGTGGTTTCCACTACATGGACACACATACCAAAATTAAGTAACAGTTATGTTGACAACCCTTGTTAACTTACAACTGTTTATCTGCTACAATTTAAACCGTCGGATCATTGCCATACCCTGCTTCCAAATATCGCTTTGTGGTCACACAAGGATGCCAAAATCCAGGGATATTTGATGATTGGAGTGATCTTAGTATTGTATTAACGAAAAATTATACTAATATGCTGCCAAAGAGTTGTGGCTTCACTGCCAAAACTACAAGGTTTCATCAAGTGAATCTTTAATCCTTTTCGTCTTCCATGTATTCCTTTTCCTCTTCAATATCCACTTTGTTTCCTTGTTATTTTTAACACGCTAGGGAAGAATGTTAGGCTAGGTTGGTGAAATCTAGTCTAGGTAAGGTAGGTTAGGCTAAGACATTCTATTTTAAGATTAGATAGGATAAGTTACTCTAACTTAGTGGAGGCGATGGTAGGATATCTTGACAACTTTGACAACAACAAATGTAAGTATAGATGACCCATGATGAAATATTGGTGCATATATGATAGTAGAACAACCACATCCATAACTAGGTGAAAGTCTAAAAAACATAATACTATCTAAGAGATAATAGGAGATAAGATAAGAAAATTTTATTATTGTGCAAAAGGAGTCATCACAAAAAGGTCGATGGGACTACTGAGTAAAATATTATGTAAACATCCAAAACTAGGGGAAAGTAATGATGACCTTCATAGTCCACAAATAATGGACTAGGTCACATCTCATAAATGACTACACATTGTTGAGGTGATGACCATCTCATGCAATTTGGATTATCAATCTCATTTTCCTTTTGAAAAAAACCCTAATCTTTGAACAACACAACCATTCTTATTCACTTCAACATTCCCTTTCCCTCGATTTGGGGTATGCTAATTACCTCTATGTGTGGGATCATGCTAACTAAGAACCGTTGATTTGCTGCAATGTAAACCGTTGGATCTATGCTGATAAATACCACTATGTGTGATCCTTCATAATTCTAGACCTACGCCACATGATTGCAGAGATGGGCTAGTTTTGATACCAAAAAGCATATTTTTCTAGCTAGCCCTAGGTAATTATTTGGATAAAATTTACAACTTACATAATTATTTGGAAGTGAATACACTTATAGGAAACTTGAATGGCTTGCTGAAGGTCGGTCACATATACAAAAAATAACGATAATGAGCCTTTAAAAATAATAAATTAATTAAATGGAGAAGGTAGAAAATTTAACATACATATTTCATACCTTGCACTTGTCCCAACTCCACCTTCAAAAACATCATATCTCCTACATTTTCTACTTATCTCTACTTGTCTTATCACTCTATGAAGCTCAGTTGTTTTTGGAAGTTGGTTTTTCCTCTTAAATCCAACCATTTTACTCCTATAAAATTCTTGACCCATTTGCACAAGAACATCTAAATGATTGGAGCCCCCTACTTTCTATGTGTATCTATGGTAAATGGTATGAGCTAGCTTATGCAATTTCTCCATACCCTATGTACCCCAAATGGCCAAGCTTCCATATTTTTCTACAAACCATGGTTCATGTGCATGAAAATAATTGATGCTGCAAACATACACAGTTCAATCTATATTAGATTACCAAACAAATGTACCAAATGATGTTAATTTAGAATAATAGTATGTAAAGTAAAGAGAAGTACAAAGGAAAACACTAGTGGGATGAAAATTAATATGCATACCATATAATGTGTCATATGGTTCTCTCCCTAGGCTTATTTTATTGTTGTTATGAAGTCTATAACAACTTTTTGAAAGTTTGTTGCATCACCTTCAATAAATGTTTCCTTATCCATCAACAAAAATAAATATGTTCAAGTGACCTCCAAGCACGTTTATTCTTTCTAGCTGATTGACGACCTCCACTAGTGCGATAATCTTCTACATCAATCAAGTCTTCATAAAATACCAAACATCCATGTCCACATTTCTTTTAAATAAAATGACGTGCCTTGACACCTGACATTGATGGCTTTGATGGTAGATTACCTCTAGTACATGACCTCTTAATATATTTTTCAATTTTAACATTTCCACCATGCAAACTTGATTTTGAAAGAACTTGTTCAATTGCCTCATTTGAATTTTTACTTTCTTCTTTTGGGATTTTGTTCCAAGCAAACAAAATAGATAAATACACCATCTTATCAACAATTCTCACACATGCATGCAAAGTGCACATGTGCACCCTAATCAAAGGTATAGGAAGCACTGCATCTACATTTGGATCAAGTTGATCTCAGTCAATAGGAAGGTATTGAGGACAACTCAAGATACCACTATTCCAACTTCGATCTTTTTGTTTTTTTTCATGCAATATAAGCAACTGTGTGTTGCATTTTCACCATGAGAAATGTTGTACATACACTTGAGAGTTTTTGAATTCGCTGCAAGATACCATTCCATAAAATATGAACCATATCCTTCCACATATAATTTTCCCCCTACAGCATGTGAAGACATAATTAATGGTAAAGATGTTTTGCTTAAAAACAAATTCAAGGACTCATGGGACTCCTTGTTGACAGAAAAAATTCCAACCAAAAAAAGTGATCTTCGTATTTTTGAAAATATTTATCACTTATCTTATCAAGGTGTGGATATAATGCATGATTCATTAATGTGATTGAAACTCTTTCATATTTTTCAATTTTGAAAATAATCAACTTCCCACATGTCTCCTTAATAGACATGTCTTAGTACCTCACCATCAGTTGTAATACCCATTCTAAATCATACTACAAGTTATTTTTTTAACTAATGGAATAATTTCACTTCACACTTTCTTTTTACTCTTACTTGAAACTTCATGCATTGCTTCTGATTTTTATGCATCTCCCAATGAATCAACATTTTTTTTGTTTCTTAGTGCACTCTCTTTCTTTACATGAAAAGGGTGAGGAACCAAAATCTTCTTAATTCGACCATTCAAGATTCCATCTGTTAGAACTTTAAAAATATCCGCATATGCTTCCCTCCTAATCCCTCTATCATCATAAACTCCTTGAACATCCTTTACAATAATTTTTAAGTTTGCAATTAATTGGTTAACTACTTCTTTCCTCAAATCATCAAATTCTGGGTCTTTGAGCATTTCTTTAATGTCACTTTTCTTTAACACAGTTTTGCACAAATCCACATAATCAGTGCAAGTTGGATCTAATATGTTCTTCAACCCAAACACTCTTTTTGTAAAGGCACCACCCCTCTTTTCCAAACATGATATTGGTTTCATCTCTTTTGATCTAAACCTCAACCCCATTGCAATTTTCTTTATCATAGAGAGTCTATTTTGGAGACGAGAGATATCAGTTTTCAACTTCTCAATTTCTTTTGATGAGATGGATTTGAATTCAAGAAGTCTGTCCACATGTCCACATGTATTTGACTCAAAATTTCTATTGTTTGGTTCAATATCATGTTTTCAGGATACCAAATCATATTTGAGTGATGGAGTTGTTGTAATTGGATATTCGGGTCTTGAATTTTTTGTTCAAGGGAAATGTAGTTACCTTCCAAGTTTTTACAGTATCCTAGAAGACCACTTTTTCCATGGCATACATACCGGCATAGTCAAGTTATTGTTTTTCAATCAAGATGAGAGTTGGACACATGGTCAACTAGATAGAGTTATCCTTTTACCCAAAGATCCAAATTTTTATCTCCAGCTTCCCTTAATGCATTGTAATTAATGTTAGGGACCAATTTCTGATTTTGTTTTTGGATCGGTGCCATATCCTTACTTCAATTTATGTGGGTAACATGGTGATAGTTTCTTACAACATATGTATTTGTTGGAGAGTCCTGCAAACAACCTGGATTATGAAAATACAAATGTATTAGAAAATACCAAAATGAGAAAATCAGAGTTTCACTTTGGAATAGTTTGGGAGACCTTCTAAGGAAAAGCCAAATTTTTTAGATATTGAGGCATAGCTCAAAGATTTCAGGCATCTTGTAGAATATGTTACATCCAACTAATATTCTATGTTTTCATCTGAATACAACATAAATTAAAAACTAGGCAGTACAATATACAAAACCAGTCTTACAACAACAAACAATCTTAAAAATCTCCTTCAGCTTAGGCCTGTTTATTTTTATATTTAGTTAATGAAATTGAAGTGTATCCTTTTTGTATCTCCAATGAACTTGAAGTGTATCCTTTTTGTATCTCTGATGAAATTGAAGCGTAATATTTGGCCCATCATGTATCGTTTTTATTGGTAATGTTTAAGCTATGTGGCCTTTTGGTGCAAGTGTCTGCATTGATGGATATAGAGGTCCTATTGGTTACCCCCAATAAGTGCATTTAGATATGATTTCAACACTTTATTCATCTATTTATCCACTTGATCTCTGTGCTCCACCTCCTCCAATGTGCCATCCAAATATTTTCTCACCCACCTATGTAGGTTATCAAAGTACATGTAGAATTCTACATATACTCTAATATTGGGCATATGTTCCAAAATTCACTCACATGGAGCCTTTAAAGATACATATTCTCATGCCTTGAAAAGGCTGAGCCAGATTGGAAATAAGGGTGAGAATGCTTAGAAATATCAATGTAGCTCTTTCTAGGAGAATCCATGGTAGTCACAATAGTAATAATAGTAGGGGGCTTTCCAACAATGAGTTTTGGAGACCCTTAAGGAAGTAGGGATGAATCATCAATATATTTTTTAATGTTATCAAGTACTGGAGAAACTATAGAAATAACTACATCAAGGGAAAACCTATGTGAAGTATAGGTAATTAAGTACGAAGACTGTGAGTGCATCCCTCAAACCAATAGGTATATGCTCAACAATTTTCTCACGACCATAAATTTATGTAGCTGTCTCAAACTCCCAAAAGGGTTCCAGATCTGGTGTAATAGCATGGGTATCATTATTTACTTGTCATATTCCAGGATGAGGTCACAAAGAAAAAGGAAAGGGAAGCAATGGGAGTCTGGGTAGAATGTCGATATCCCATACATAAATAACATGCTTATGCAAGTTTCCCAAACTCTTCAAAATAAGCATCGAAATGTAAAAAAAATCTAGTCTTCTTTCTTTGACCACCTATCCAAGTGTTTATATTTTGGCCTCCTCTAAGTTTTCCATAAGAATGACCTCTTCCCAGAAATTTCATACTCCATACAATCACAACTAAAGATCATATCAATGACACTTACTCAACAAGAGCTATGCTTAAATAAAATCATGCATGTATAATAATCAATAAGGTTGGGTTACCAACCACAAGTTAAGACAAAACAAGCCTTAATGCATTTGATTAGTTAAGGGAAAGGAAAAAGAGTAAATCGAGTTTGAGGCAAGGGTACTTTTCTCACTACCAAGGTTAAAACCATAATTTATATACGCCCAATGCACTAAAATAACCAACTAAACTTCTACATCCAAGAATACAACTTTCTACAACCTCACCATTGAACCAATTAGAACTTAATGAAAATTGCACAATTTTGTTGACCTAGCATTTGTAAAGATTTCTAGGCAATTTTCCTTAAAAAAAAAACCATGAGGTGCCTTGGCAAAGCTACAATATAACCAAATTTAAAACCCAACAACAAGTTTTTCAATAATAGCATGAGATTATTGCCAACAAAATGCAACTTGAAATAATAACCAAAGGTAATGAACAATCAGATGATAAATCAATTACTTCATAACTATACATGCCTTAGAAAAATCAATCCCACATAACAATATTTATTACAAAATAATTGCCAAAACCAACCTAGCAATAAATTTACACTAACCATATATAAATAAAAGCAAGGCTTCACAAGATTGCATCTGAATATATAGCCGAAGACAAACAAGTTTCCAAAGAAATTGATCAGTACTAAGTGAGTAGTGAAAACAATATCAAATTGCTCTAAGTCTAGGACACACATAAATGATGGACTAGGTAAAATCTCATAAATGAAGGTCAAATTGCTCTAAGTCTAATACAATCACAATTTTACACATACAAATGAAAGAAACCCATAGACTCGAGGTTGAGGTAAAGTAGGATCATAAATAGGCCCATACTATAGTCATCACAAAAATCCAAACAATCAACTAGAATTACAAATTAACAAGTTGGTCACAACAAGTGAAATCATGGCATCAAAGAGGTAGGCTTGGATGCTAAAGTAGATGGAAAATATTTGTTGGGCCTTGTTTTCTCTTTTTCTTCCCTAATTATATGAAAATACTCTAGACTAAGTCCAAGGATTGGACAAGATCCCCGTCCAAGATGGAATAGAATGCTTTTGTGAAAAGAACAAACACCTGGTGTAAAAAATGAAACAAAATAAACAGTGCAAGCCTAAAGAGGAATCAACATACACATCATAAGAAACAAGCCCCATGTTAGATGTAATTTTACAGATATCCAGTTGAACCTATGAATCTTTTGAGAGAATTTACCACAAAAGCAACATACCTATCAGAATGGAATTCAATGGAGTTTGTGCCATTCTTTGTAAACAATGGCCCATAAACTAGAGCTGATAGGAGGCCCTTCATATTGAATCACATTTTCCCCTTGGCCAAGGTGGAATTTGAAAAATAAATGCATGAGATCTTTGAGGAAAAATTGAAAACTTGAGAGGAGATTTTCCAATTCAATGCCATTCGCGCCCATTTTTGTCAACAAACGCTGAGGATCCAGAATTGAGAGGAGGCCCTTTGGATTCAATCACATTGGCCTCTTTCCCATGGTGGAATTTAACAAATAAATGTATGAGATCTTCGAGGAAAAACTAAAAACCTGAGAGGAGGGTTTCCAATTCAATGGCATTCGCGCCCATTTTCATTAATAATGGTTGAGGAAACGAAACTTAGAGGAATCTATTCAGATTCAATAACATTCGCCCCTTGGTCAATGGTCGACAAACCATATTTAATGATTTTTTTTTAAATTATATAATTTGTATTCTACAACTTTCTTTTTATCCTATATAATTTTGAGTATGTGTAATTTTATATATTGTTTTTTAATAATATTTAATATTTTTTTGGGGAAATCCAAGTTGGTCCAATAACATTTAAGATGGTATTTTGTATTTAATATTCTTTACTAATTTAGGGGAAGACACATGGTGATCATAAATGGATTTTAATATAAAATATGTATTTAAGTCAGCCTCGATAAAAGTAAAATAACCACAAGAAGGTTCACTAAAAGTGTAATGTTAAAAAAGAATTTCAAAAAATGATCTTTGTGGCATTATTTTATTAATTTCTTGATTTTTTCTTAGGAGGGCACTTTTTAGTTAAAATTTCCTCTAATGCAACTACTTTGTTCCCCTTTCAAATATGCACAAAAGTCATTTTTTCAATTGTTATTTGAAAAAAAAAAAACTTGGACAATTGAATTCTCACCCCACCCTCCATCAATGAAAATGGCATTGAATTGGAAAACCTCCAATTCAATGCCATTTTCAACTTTTCCAATTCAATGCC
>JASDQU011245093.1:0-18636 GCA_032191745.1 Picea mariana
CCCGCCAGTTGTCTTATGAAAAACATTTTTAGTTTACCATAAGACAACTGGCGGGTGAGAATCGAACACGAGACTTCATTTTACAAATTTCCTTCCATTTACATGGCACTTGCCAATCCATCTACACCAGTGCGGACAGTATATATTAAGAAATATATCATCAAATAAATATTTAAAAATATATAATAAGAAATATTCCATCAAATATACAATATTGTAAATAATGGTTTATATTAATATATAATGATAATGATTATTATGTTTAGAATATTGTAAATAATGGTTTATATTAGTATATAATGATAATGATTATTATGTTTATTGTATGTTAAAAATATTTTAAACTGTGATTCAGTATTATTATATATTTATTAAATATCTAAATATTATTTAAGATAAATTGTTAAATTTTAATCGAAACATTATGCTAAAAATTAGTTTTATTTAAATCTTTAAAAATGCGTCTGATTTCATTTTGAAATGGTATGTTATTTATCTAAAACTCTAAATTTTAATCCAATCATTAGACTAAAAATTTGTTTTATTTAAATATTTAAAAATGCGTCTGGTTTCACTTTGAAATGGTATGTTATTTACCTAAAACTTTATATAACCCGATGAAACTAGAGGGGGCGTGGTGGTCTGGGAAGCGGCTTCGTGTTTGGACTTTTGACTGGACGATACGTGACATTAAGTGGTTCGAAGCATTTGAAAAGATTCACCGACAAAGTTTACCGCGGAAGGCACGCGCTTTCGACTAGGCGGCGCGAAGAAAGCTCTGCAGCAATATCTACAGAAAAGCCACGTGTAACAACGGGCTAAATCATCATGAGAAAGTTTCATGGTGTCTTATTAAGCACGTACTTATGTCGGTTCGTTCCACTTACTGACCAATAAATTGTAGACACGCGTCAATGTATCCAGCTGTCACAGACATCATGCTTGAGTATGCAGCATGTATGCCGCAAGTAACTTTTCCGGCGGAATGTTGGGGTTTGGAGAAAGGAATAAATAATCTGAACATAAATAATGGGATAGCTTGCTTCAACTTCCACTTCCACTTCCTCAACTTCTTTCTTCCTCGATTCAACCCCCAAAGATAAGGGCCATCTTCAGATCTCAGAGTTTAGGTTTTCTGTTTTAAGTTTAATTTGGGAAACCTCTGATTATCAGCGGGCTTCCATATTTAAAGTCTGGCCCTTTTTTTCGAGGCCTTCAGCTGATTTCGGTAAGTTGTTTCGCATTTGCTTCATTTGAACGAGATTTTAAAACTCTGTTTTTGGGTTTTTACATAAGCTGTTATGTTTCTCTGCAGGTGAAAAGGGTCGACGAAATAGAAGCGTTTGCAGGGTTTCTTTTGTTGTTTAATAACTTTACAATATTGGAAATCTGTCGACGTTTTAGAGAATCGACCGAGGTCTGGTCAGATTTAGCTGGAGAATCCATACTTTGTACATTGTAGAGTTCCTCTTTGGAGTTTTGTAGGTTGAAACCCTAAAATTTCGTAGAGATTTAGTTGGAATGGCCCCTATGTCTTTGCCTCCCGGGTTTAGATTTCATCCAACGGATGAAGAATTAGTAGCTTATTACTTGAAAAGGAAAGTTCATGGTTGGAAGATAGAGCTTGAGATTATTCCCGAGGTTGATATCTACAAGTGTGAGCCATGGGACTTGCCTGGTATGTTACATGATCTTTGGTGTTAATAGCGAATTTTGTTCTGAAAATTTAGTGATTTAAAACCTGCTCGAAGATGAATACGTAAACATGTTAAGATCGCTAGTATTTTCTATTAAAAGCTTCAAAATTCTGCTAAATAATTTGCTAGATTAAAGTTCCCATTTTCTCAATATCTTACACTGCGAGCTTAACTGTTTGTCTGTGACATTTGTTGTGATATTCAGAGAAGTCCTTTCTTCCGGGAAAAGATCTGGAGTGGTATTTTTTTAGCCCTAGGGACAGGAAGTATCCAAATGGGTCAAGAACAAACCGTGCCACTGAAGCTGGTTACTGGAAGGCTACAGGAAAGGACCGTAAAGTTATCTCTCATACGCGTCCAATTGGAATGAAGAAAACTCTTGTATTTTACACAGGCCGTGCTCCTCATGGTTCTCGGACAGACTGGGTTATGCATGAATATCGTCTGGACGAGAAGGAATGCGAAGCCTCCGCTACGTTGCAGGTACCTCAATTTTTATTATTATACCATTTGCTTTTCCTTCATAGACAATTTGTCAGTTAGGCTATAGGGCTTATGTAAATTCTTTGCTTTTATTCTCACATGCTACTATGTTCATTTAAGCAGATCACTTAGTTCTCCGTAGAGCAATTTATATTCAAGAATATCAACAGTGAATTAGAAATGTAGATAAGTTGCAGACCCGATGGAATTGAAATTGCCAAAAATGTTCAATTAATTTTCAATTATCTTAATTTGAGAAAGAAAGAAAGATGAACAGTTAGGGTAGGATAAAAGTTAATTAAAAGGTCTTCTTATCCTTAACACAATACATCTGCTGGTAAATAAAATTTAATTAGAAAATCAATTATTCTCGTAAATGTCTATGGTATCACTAGACCAATAAATGTATTTAAAGTTTCAAAAATTGCTTTGTTGAAAATACAATTGGTAATGAAACAGATGAGCGATAGGGCAATGGAGTAATTCAAAAAGAGAAAATGACTGAAATTCTCTCTTAATTTAGGAACGAACCAATCCATAGTTACATACAGAAGAAATATGAACACGAGTAGTATAAAAGTTAATTCATATGTTTTCCTATTCATTAACCCAATCAAGTTTAATCGTTTGTCGATAAAAATTTATTTAAAAATTCAATTATTCTCATAAAAGTTCATGGTCTGACCAGACTATTAAATGTATGAAAGTGCTAATGATGCCTTTGTTGAATATATTGGTTAAGGAAGAAATGAATCAGACGTTAATGAAGTAACTAAAAAGTGAAAATGGGTGAAATCCTTGATCTATGGATAGAATTTATGAACACAAAACATGGTTTAAATATTTTTCTGTCCACTTTTGAAGAACTGCTCAAATTTGGAAAAATCAATAGAACAGAAGAAAACTTTAGCTTACTAAAACTTGAATTTTCCAACGGAATAAGTCACTAGGCAAGATCAGGACATTGTAAATCCTATAGCTTTGGTCAAGGATATTTTATTTTCCAACATGCTAAATGAATAGCTTTACTATTTCCATACTATTTCTCAAGTACCTCGATGCAGAGGTAATATATAGTTACAAGAACTGAGTAGGTTAATTGTATGCAAAATCTACAGGAAGCTTATGCTTTATGTCGAGTTTTCAAGAAGAGTGGGCCAGGACCAAGGATTGGAGAACAATACGGAGCACCAGTTGAGAATGATTTTTCATGTGACATGGTTAATTCGGGCAATAAAAACATGCTTTTATCTGTGGAAGAGCAGTCTGAAGAGAAGCCATCGCCATTATCACAGGGGGAGGAGGAGGATCAAAACAATTCAAGAGAAACATCTTCTGAAATTATAAATGACATGACTCTGGATGATAGAGCTCTCAAGAGAAGGTTGCAATCAGTGGCTTGTGATACTGCTAAATGCAGTTCCCCCTCACTCAATGAGTCCATAATCCTTCCCAAGGTTTGATAACCATATTGTTCACGTCAGTAATTGTGTTTAGCTTTAGTCTTTTAAGTCTTTCGTCTGTCTGTGATTGTTTAATCTTATTGATATTGATATGTTTCGTCTGGGGTGTTGCAGGTAGAGCATAATGAGTTTTCATGTCCACCATTGGATGTTGGAGATTTTCCTCATATGAGAGCCTGTCTAAACTTTTCTGACTCGAAAAATCTCAGCGCGTATTTGCTTGACGAGCAAACTCTTTCATCTTCCCAAGAAGAACAGATATTAGAACAACTTTACCAAGATGCCCAGACATCCCAGGAGAATAATTATGTAAATCAATTTATTAACAGTAATGTTGCTGAGATGCTGAATGCTGAAGACTATCTTCAACTTGATGATTTCGTCTCTGGATGGAACATAGAAAACGATCATAAAAAAGCCAACAACTCTGATAGAGAAGAAGAAGGCGGCCTCTTTCCATTGACTAGCTTTGTTTCTCCAGACTACAGTTCTGAAGGCTTCTATGACGGGCCAGAACAGCTTCTCTTCTTCAACCGTTTCATGAGGCAGAATTCAAACCCAGAGGTGAGATTTGGTGAGCATGCTAACTTAATGCTGTAAAGTCCTCAAGGAAAAAGCAGGTTAAGTTAAGCTGATTTTGTTGGCATTAATAAGATACATGTAAGTGTACCAGTGTATCCGTAACAAGTACAAATTTTCTTTTTTTAAAGTTCTGTGTTAATGTCTGACAAGTTTTCTTTTCTTTAAAATTCTGTCTGTGAATGTCTAAAGAAATAAATTTTTGATGTGCAGACTATAAAACAGCTTGAAGACTCTATACCTAAGACTTTATCAAGAAGATTGAGCAGTTCCATAGATGGTATGATCAACCTTGGTCAGAATTAGCAAACTATATTTTTATTCTATTCATGTATGGGTTATTATATAATTAGTTTTTTAGATTGGCACTAAATAAAAAAATTTCAGTAAAGAAAAAACCTAAACCTTAATATAACAAGTCCATTACAATCATTTTCAGAATAATTCAGATATTCTCATATAACCAGAGATAAACCAAAACAATTCTTATACATATCGACCAGTAATACTTTCGTCTGCACTGTATAGATATCCAGCAAAACTAATTTTCTGCTGAAAAAAACATCATATGCGATCCTCCTCTTTTCCATTATGCTGTTGCTCCATTAATTGTTTATCAGTCTTTCATAATTTTCTGTTTCTCCTTCATTTATCCTGCAAAGTGAATACCATCTTCCTCAAGTAGTATTGCTGCCCTGGGAGAGCTGGGAACCTAGATTAAACAGTTCTTAGAATATAGAATGTTTCTAAATAGTTTAAAGTTGTATGGCATATAATTTTGATACATATATAGTTTTGGAGAAAACCTTTGTAAATTTCTGATGTTTTACTCGTTCGCTACATTTCGTTTCATTGATTCAGTCTAGCATTCTGCCTGCAGGCTGTAAGCTTCAGTTTAGCAGAGGCTTAGTCCCGAACGACTATTGGGACCCTGGTTTCTCAGACGTGAGCATTTCTCCTCCAGGGAATAAAACCCAGCCTTATAATCTTCCCGGTGGCGGTGGAGGATTAGCACACGAGCATTATGTAGATCATTTTCCATCTGATTCATTCCAATTTTATGAAACATTGGACCATGGATGCCATGGCTTATTGTCAACGCCTGCGAAGTCTTTTATAGGTGGGCTAATTCTGAATGAGAAGCCTTCAGAGGTACTAGAGATGTCCATCAACCTTCCAGATAACGACTATATACAGCAAGGTTCAAGTGTCTCCAGCCAAAAACATGGCGTTGAAAAGTATAATCAGAAACATCTTCAGCAGAGGGAAATTGTAAAAGTACCATCTGAGAATATGATCAAGTTAAGTAAAGTTTCAGTACACGAACCTTATCGAGGAACATCGAGAATGGTTCAATTTCTATCATCTTGCAAAACTAAGGCAGTAGAGTACTTGGCTTCATTGAAATCATACAAGTCCACCTTGGTCTCCGAAATCACTGTTTGTAGAGACATAAGTACTGCAGCTGTGAGTGCTCCTGTTATGCCTCTGCCATTGACGCGGAGGTTCTCCATGGAATATAGTGGAGAACTCAATCTGTCAACATGTGGACTAAGACACAGAGCCTTGAAAGGTGGGGAACTCAGTGCGTCAATTAATGTGCTGTCGGATGGTGATGGAGACAGGTTTGTAGATCAAATGGCAGATAAACTCTGCGATTCTGATAACAAGAGCATTGGTATGATTAATCTTCACGAGCCTTGCGGTATCTTGAATGGACTGTTTCACCCGGGGAGCAAAAGACTATTCGTCGCTTTCAATGGCAGCAGCTTTGCACTGATATGCGGCCTTTTAGGTATGCTTCTATTAGTCATGTTTTTCATGCTGAACGCTTGCTAGGAGTGTATAGCAAATCTATCCAGAATTCCCAAGCTATTCTGAGCCTGTGAAATTCTAACCGTGGTTACGCGGATACATACACTGTTCCTCTACCTGTTCAAACTCTATAGTGTAATTTGCTTATATATCATAGTAGTTGCATACTGAAGTGTTAGGGAGCCCATGAACTAGGCTTCCACTGATGTAAAATGGGATTATACTTAAATAAAATTGCCAATTAAAAACGCAATATGTTTGCTAATATGTCATATTACTTGCATTCTGAAGTGTTAGCCATGAACTAGGCTTCCACTGCTGTAAAATGGGATTATTCTTGAATAAAACTGCAGATTAGAAACGGATTATGTACTTAGAATGTTGTTGGACGATTTATTTTGTAAAGTGGGAGCTTCGGTTCCTCACGGGATATAATGATTGTGAAGTGGGAGGATTACGTCGTTGGTAAGATCTGCAAGGATTTGTTATGTTTCATGATAACGTTTTTTAAACTTAATGTGCTTCTAGAAGAATAACAGTACTGTGCTTTCGTATATAAATACCGGTATTGTCGTTTTTATTCTTCTTTTGACTTCTATGCTCTGTTCGATTGGTGCAAGCCAATGCCATGCTTTGTTCCGTTTGTCTTTCGCTTTCGCTTTTGCTTTTACTTTGTTCCCCTAGGTTTTCCTCTTCCTTCCCCCCATCATTAGCAGTGCTTTTACTTCACTCGCGGCCTTTACGTCATGTCGTAATATGCTTCTGTTGTTTTTCTAATATATATAAAAGAGTAGGTAGGGCGTGCAGAAAGGTCGTCAAAGTAAATACGCGACGAAGAAATCGTTAAATTAGTCAAGTGATCCGGTAGTATCATTACGTTAAGTGAGTATTGTAGCACAAAACAGAAGCTTTATTGCAGTATTCTTCTTTCGTAGGTGACAAATATGTCGCATTGTAAAACATACAGGTTCTCATGGCCCACAGACTCCCATGCATGCATTTTATTTTTAAGAATCTGTACAATTACTGTTCTTTGTTTCAATATCCTTCTTTGGTAGCTGACAATTATGTGGCATTGTGAAATATACAGGTTCCAATGACCCACAAAATCCCATGCATGCACTTAATTTTTAAGAATGTGTACAAATACTGATTTCGTCTAACAGAGAATGATGCCCCTTATGACTTTTTTGGCCTTAAATAGTTGCAGTTGCTGTTGCTTTTGCCTTGCACTTTTAGTTTTGTTGGAAGCTGTCATAAATGCGTGTATGATTTGTGGATTATAGAATTTTGGGTTTTGTCAGCTTATCTATATTGTAGATTCGGGCATTCAACAGACATGAACAAAGTTAATTGTTGAATTTTTCCGATGCCCGTTGAATATCCCTGCAATCGAGATAAGAATGCCCTTTTGATGTTATGTTAATTTTAATCTTCTCCCTGTCAAAATTTCAAACTGCGATTATTGCATATCTTTGTACAACCGAGGCATCTTTCTCGTTGCACCTCACTCTTCATAAGCCATTGTTATTTAATGTAAATCTTAATTGTTATGTGGATCGGTTTCCAAAGATGGATGAAGCAACCATGCTGGGGACTTCCTCTATTAGTCCATCTGACCATCCATTTAATTGCATAGTTCTGTATCATTCGATTTATAAATGGTTATGAAATCATTCTTAGATTTGGCCCAAAAGTGACGTTTATTCGACTTTTTATAAGAAACTTTGCTCAATGTATAGATGAGGGGTGGTAACTTTGTTTCTAACGTTGTGTTAATTGAAATKTCACCAAATCACTCTAATTGCAACATCATATTTATGCGTATTTGTTAATTGAAATGTCACCAAATCACTCTAATAGTGGTCAAGTTTTATTCCTATCATCAAAGAGCATGACATACTAGAAAACATTATTTTATGAGGGTTAAATTTCATTGTGTGCTTTTTTAGATTTTTAAACATTATTTTATAAGGGTTAAATTTTAATATGTTATCTTCAGATTTTTATAGTTATATTCACATTAAAATATGTAATAAAGTTTTACTATTTTAAGGTAGAGATTTAGTTTTATCTTTTAAAAAATAAACCTAAATATTTATAATGAGATTAGGGCTATGTGTTATATCTTAGAATCAAGGAGGAAGTGTTATGACTTAAGAGTTGAAGCATAAGGAATAATTTTGAGGTTAAATTTATTAAAGATTAAATAAATATGTTCAAAAAATTATTGTTAAAGAGATTTATGAATTTAGAGTGGAAAAGTAAAGGTTAATATTAAGGATTTAACAATTAAAAGAGTAGTAGTTCATATCTATGGATCTAATATCAAAGATATTTTAGTTTAAAGAATAATAATTAAACATTAAAGTTTTATATTTTAGGGTAAGGATCAAGATTATTGATGTGAGATTTAACAAATTTGTATTAACAACTAAGGATTAAAAGCTAAGGGACAAATATTAAAGATCAAATATTAGGGAATATAATTATTAGGGAATGGTTAAAGGTCATGCATTAATGATTAAGTTAAACATCATCAATTCTTTAATTTTCTTCCAATGTTAAAAGAATTTCTCTCAGTGTCCATAGTGTACCATTTCTTTATTATTCTTCAATGTACCATTCTTTTTCTAACCCTTTCAATTGTACACCTTTATTATAAATACTATGGCTACAACTACATAACACTAAGGATCAGGAACACTAAGTTCTCCAAAAAAAAAAAAACTATTGTCTTATGTAACACCTTTAAAACATGTTTTAAACTATTAATAAATGTGACTTGTATATTCAAGCATTATTTTTCTAATGGATGTTCAACTCCTCATCTTCACATGAATTATTCTAACAATGTAATTCATTCACTTTTTATATAATGGACACCACATCTAAAAAAGTGTTCTAAATCTCTAGTAAATATGAAAAAAAAATGAATAAGTATTATTTTTCATTAACTATGATATATATTCATCTCATGTAAATTCCCCGTATTATAAATTGGTTACATATTTCATACAACCACTTCCTTATGTCTTTCCATCTAGCATCATGATGAAGTATATATGGACATTATTCAATTTTCACTTTCAACTCCATTAAAATATATACCTTATGCTAAGACTTCAGAGTATAACACTCCATGGTCTTAGAGTGTTAGAGTATAACACTCTATGATACACGAATTTTTTAACAAAGATGATTGAAGTGGCTATCTAGACACTTATGAACATTAGGAGACTATTTATTTAGTAATTAAATGTTTTGGGTCTTAATATATGGTGTAAGGATTCTGATGTCAATCCTTAAGGTTGATTTTAATTGATAGATGTCTAAGTAAGGTTAATGGTTATAGGTTCCTCCCAAATCTATGCAGGAAGATATTAGAGAAAACTTATTAACATTTTCCTAATATAGCTGCCCACCCCACCCTCACCCTCATATTATTAGACGAGGATGAGGAGAGATATTAGTAAAAAATTAAAAAGTTTTCCCTAATATATCCAATCACCCTTACCCCTCATATTATGAGTTTTCCCCAATATCTTCCTCCACCCCTAGCCCTCATATTAAAGAAAACTTATTAAACTCATAAAATGAGGGGTGGAGGTTGGGTGACATATTAGAGAAAACTTATTAATGTTATAATATGTGGGGTATGGGTGGTGGTGGGATATATTAGGGAGAAAAATTGAATCGGGGGAGATATTAAAAAAAACTTAATAAGCTTTTGCTAATTATTCCCCCATCCAAAATGTTTCCCTAATATATGCCCCCACTCCGTCTTAATATTTTTTCCCTAATATCTACCCAATCCAGAAAAAGACTCTAATATCTCACATTATCGCAACTCAACCCCCACCCCTTGTATATCCCCTCATATTAGTAAGAAGGTGGAGTATGAAGGTGGAGGTGGGCGGAGATATATGAGAAAACTTAACACCCTCATAAGACAGGGGCATATATGTTGAAAATATTAAAAGAAACGAGAAGACATATATCGGAAAACTTATTATTTTACTATTTAATTGACATGACATTGAAAACATATGTATACATAAACCAATTAATACGAGATATACATAAAAATAATTAAACATAATTTTTTTTGTTAAACAATCTAATGCACATTCATCACATCACATGTATACCTATATTATTAAACTTAACTATATACTCAATACATGAATTATTGTTCATATGCCAGCCAACCTTGAATTATATCACATCTCTACCCATATGATTAAAACTTAATTACATACTCACTACATTAATTATTTGTTCATATGCCAACCAACCTTGAATTATAGTGTAACTGAACACCATTTCCCTATTACTTTGTAATCCATTGAAATGCCTACTATTTCCAGTTCCTTTCATATCATGTATCTATTAATTGTGCGAAGATCATTTGAGAGAATCCCAATTACATATCATTATAGGCACATATGTGTATTATCCATTTGGGAGTCAAGGGCTTGAGGTAATAACTTGTGACATATGGTTTTAAGTATAAATACAAATTGGAAGAATTGGGCATACAGAATAATAGGATTGTATTACTCAAATTACATGAAGATACATCACACTTAAATACATGTCGTGAGATCCAACTTATTCTACTCTTGGAGGGAGAGGTTGAGAGAATATCTCAACATCCTCCAACAAACCCAATCCCTAAACTCTAATATGTAACATTAATTAGGTATTATCTCTAACAACCCCTAGTAATGCCTACATTACAAAACTTCACAAATGACATAACAAAAAAGGTTACAACACTTTTTCTAGCATGATCTTCATCAACACATACACCCACTCTAATGCCTCTGGACCACGCTCTTTCTCTTCCTCTTCTTCGAGCTTTCCTTTCAACTCATTTAAAGTATAAATGTTTCATATCATCATTCATTCATTGGGGGCTTCAGAGTGACAATTCTGACAAATTCTGCTCACTGGAGCTTCCATGAGAAAATATGTCAATTATTCAAACATCCTATGAACATTCCTTCATCTGACAAATATTTTTCTTTTGGCTATTTTTTAGTGTCTAGAAGGGAATTCTGGATACATAATGTTCTCAACATTCAATTATACAAGGTGACTTCCAATCGTAAGAACGATTGTTCTTGAAACCGGGGCTGCCAGCTTATATCAAGATACAAGAGTTCCTACTTTCTTTTACATAAACACGTAAACATATAAAAAACTGTAAGCACACCACACATAATCTTTATATCTATATCTATATATTAAAATTTGGAAATAAAATTGAAAAATTTAAGTATATGTATTTTAATCTTCTTTGCACTTTTCAAAACTGAGAGGTACTTTTGATCTTCTAAATTAGGGTTGACCACCTCCTTGTAGTATCCTAATTTCCTTTTATAGTCTAATTATTTATCACACCACATATTCTCCTTAAATTTAGAAGTGATAATATTTGTAATATTATCTGTATTTTGCATGATGTCTTATTCTTTCATTCCCCAATGATTTAGCCAATATTTGGCATCTTTATGCCATCCAGGCTTGAGGTGCTAGTGATTTTAACTAGAGTTTGAAGCAATTTTGGGAAGCCTCTTTTCATCCATGTTGTTTATCTTGTTCTTGTAAGTTGGGTATATAGTCATAGCAATGCTCTCAATGGGGGAAATGATTTCTTCTATGAGGAGGATATGATAGGGTGTATTCCCCTTAATTTTGAGGTTATAAGTTATTAAATGCCTTTGTATATATTCTATCTTTCTCCAGGATTTTTTAGAGATACTGCAAGTGGAAACTTCACATCCATATAAGATAATCGAAGTGACAAGAGTGTGAAAAATGTTTTTTTTTTCTCCCATAGACAAAGGTTCATTGATTTACGATTTTTTTCAAGCCCATAATAAGCTTTCCACCCTCCATTTATCATTTTCTCAACACTAAAGATCTAATTGAGATTAAGGTGAATATTGATTCCAAGATATTTGTATGAAGGTACTTCCTCCAAACTATTGTTGTCATACACAAAATTATCGTAGGTGATCCTATTGAGGATTATTAGTTTCTTACCTAGGTCATAGGGACTCTTCGCCATAAGGAAAATATCATCAACATAAATAAGAAGGATAATGATTATACTAGCAAGAGTTGGGCCAACACAACCTACATCCTCCAAACAATCTTCTAACTTATCAATATAGATTCCAAAAAGGGTGGAGATAGGGGAAAACCTTGCTTGACTCCTATATTATAGTTAATTTCTTCCGACCAGCCCTTAATGTTCTTAAACTTGGAAATAAATTTATCATATAGACTTACTACAACAACTCTTAGCTTGAAAGGGACTTTAAACTTTTCTAACCTATTCCAAAGGCTAGTCCAGGGCACAATGCCAAAAGGTTTTCTAAAATCAACAAAAAACCAAAGGAGATAAGTTTTATCATTATGACACTCCTCTGCGATGATCCTAAATGTAACAAGGTGGTCAACAATTGAATGGTAGCCTCTAAATCCATCCTACCTTTAGTTTTTTTTCCATGTCTTTCTAGCCATGTACCAATCTTCTTTTCCAAAATACTTTTGTAAAGCTTAGCTAAAATTGGTCTAATCATAATGGTACTATAATTAGAGAGATTTCTTTTATCCCCACTTTTAAAATTAAGTACAATGAGGCTTTGAGTCCAAGTTTTTTGGAAGCCTTGCTGGATAGCTAAATTGAATAGCTTATGTATGTGAAGGATGATGATGGGTCCTCTAATTTTTAATATTTCATCGTGTTAACCTTCAGTATCCTTAGATTTTCCTTTTGAGAGGCTCTGAAGCCCAAACTTAATGTCTTCTATAGGAAACACTTCATCCTTTGTAGAGTTGTTTGGAATGTTGTCCATGATGTTAGGGGATTCATAAAGATTTTTAAGGATGAAATTTAAATCCTTCAAGAGAATTGTATTATTTTATTTAGTTTTATGAGTTAGGTGCAAAAAATTATCAAGTTCTAAATCTATTTATATAGGTTTTTTTTTTCCTTTTAATGAAGGTTTTGTATCTATTTATCTCATCTGATTTTAAAGATGCATTGGAAGCATCCGTAATGAATTTTATAGCAATTTTACATTCATTATTGTACCAAGGGTTAGTTGTATTATTTTTCTTTTTACATAGCACCTCAATACAGAATTTGTTAATGCAAGTAGATATGATTGTTGTAAAATTCAGATAGGTATATTCAATATTATTCTGATGAGATATGAGATTTAAAGCATTACTTAAGTATTTTAAGAAAATATTGACTTTATTTTTGTCAAAAGTTTAGCTCCTTTGGTTATCATAGTACTCTTCAATGGAGATTTTGTGGATGATAAAGTTTAGAGTTAGGGTTAAAGTTCTATGATAAGAATGAAGTTTGTGTTCATCTAAAAGATCTAAGTTTACTCTTTGGTTGTATATTGGGATATATATTACATAATCCATGACACCGCTACCTAGACCATGGATACAATTCATCCTATTAGATTTGGCCACTTGTGTAGAACGTTGCAAATTATTAAATCTTGAGAATTATAGACCTTGATTAACTCAGTAGCAAACAAATTATCGATGAGGTGTTTAGAGTTTCTTTTGTAAATGTTAGCTAAAACGAGGTCTTCATCTCGCCATAAAGGATTAGGATTGGAACCATTACTTAAAATAATATCTTGATTAGTTGTAGTTCTAGAATTTAAGTCTCCTAATAGGAGGATGATACCTTCATTTTTCATACTGGAGAATACTTTATCTAAGATTTTGTAGGGACAATTCTTATCTACATTGTTTTTTGTATAAAACGTAGAGTTAATAGGTGTGAAATAACATATTCTTATATAAATATTCTTAGCGTTAATATATGATATCTCCATCCATATGTATTGATTGAGAGTATCTTTATTATGAAGCCGAATGTGAGGAGAGATGTTCATTTTTATGTAACAAGTTATGCCTACAATCCCTTTAGTAGAGGACTTCTTGTTCCATATTTACCACAAAACAAATCCTTCTATGTTAGGTACCTTACATTCTTCATGCTCCCAAGTTTTAAGCAATAAAATAATACCAATGTCACTTGAAATCCAACTTAGTATAGTTCATTTGCTCCATGGAAAACCATGACAGTTCCAAAAGAGGATTGAATCTCCCAAATTGTTATTTATTGTTTCACCTTTTGAACTTTCTTTCTTAATTCACCTTCCCCTTCCTTCCTAGATTGGTTCACCTTTTAAACTTCCTTTCTTAATTTAGCGTGGTCCTCTTGAATGAGGTCTTCATTGGCAAATATTCCTGGCCCTTTTAATCTTGGAGTTTTGTTGAGTGTGTCATATTTAGTAAAACATACCTTAGCCCTCATCAACCTATCTTTATGTTCAATTATTTTTCCCAACCTCTTTGCTTCAATGATGCAATTTTTCTCAATTTGTAATTTATTTTTTTAGATCCTCCTTGACTATTAGGAGGGTGTCCTCATCTTTCTTCCTCTACACAAAAAATTATGAAGTTCAAGGCTGTTTTGTTACTATTCAAAATCTAATTATAAGAGCTTGTTCATTTCTTTTTTGATGAGTTTGATATCCAATTTATGTTCCAAAGGATGTGCCACCAAATTGCTAATTAGATTTTCTTGTAGCTCTCTAATCTAGTAATATATTTTCTTCTTGATTTTGTTTTTCTATTTCTTGTAATCTAGTCTTTATTTTCTACAACTCACTCTCCAACCCTAAAATTTTGTTTTCTATATTTATCTTAATCTTGTCTTGAAAGGATTTAAATTGATTATCATGCATTCTTTCCAGCTCCCTTTTAAGTTTGGATTCTCTCTCTTTTTTTTCTTTGTTCTCTAAGTTTTTCTAATCATCCTATATGTTCAAAAAAAATTCTAAAGTTGTTTTCTTAGATTTTACATTAATTTTTTTTTTTTATATATCTGGTGAATTACTCGTATTGTATAAGAAAGCAAAGGAAATAAATGAAAACTTACAAAGAAACGTGTGTACCTGGTCCACAATAGGGTTTGAATAAGTTGAGTATGCACAACAGAAGAAGTTCGGACGAACTACAAGTATTTTTCCAAAGTGTGTTCAATATTCTCCCCACAGGGAGAGAAGTGTATTTTCCCAACGTGCGTTCAATATTCGTCCGGCGGGCGGAGAAGTATTAATACACTACACCTTAGAGTTCCATTCCATAGTGTTTAAATATGTCACTGTAAATCTCTCTCCAAAAAGTAAAATTTTTTTTTATGCAAATAGCTTTTTTTCTTTGTTTAACAATTGGTACAATTATTTAAAATACAGATTGAGTGGGTCTAATTGTTAAAAACATATATTTCCTCTTAAAAATAAGGTATGTAATAGACTTTATCAATCAAATAAACATTATTCTCTATTATTTAATTTTTTTCTTTCAAAAAAAAATAGAAAAACTAAAAATAAGAATAAAAAATTGTTTGCATAGTTTTAATTCTACAAATCTGAAATACAATAATAATAATAATAAATAATGTAAAAAATTCCAATAATTGACAAATTTCCACATATCTAAAACACAATAATAGTGTCAAGTACACCACCAGTTGTCCTTCAAACACTGGAGGTTTATTAACTTTCCAAAGGAATCAGAGAGAAACATCAAACATAGTTCTTCAGCCAAAGTTTTGAGCATGAGTATCAGACAGAAACATCAAACATAGTTCTTCAGCCAAAGTTTTGAGCATGAGTGGTGGGGGCAATCTTTTGCAATTACTGTCCTTGGTTAAAAGAAGAATACACAAATAACGTAAATGAAATGAAAAACATTTGGTTAGTTTAGATTTTTGTTACCAGAAATTTTCCAATTCTTCCCAACTACTTCTAAAACTGTTATATTACGCATTGGCATCCAAGTAAGAGGGAAGAGTACAAACACTTCTACCAAAGGCATAAAAGATTTGATAATTACACTCTCTTCAAGATGAGTTGTAAATAACCATCTGCAATTACAACAAGTTGCAGATTCCTCATACAAACGAAAAGAAAAGGGAAATTATTGACGGCATTGGAAATCCTGAATCCCTTACATTGACATGGATTAAGGTGTTCCAGGAGTGGTGACGAAAATAAGGTAATATTTTCACCGTCCCTTCCCAAAACCTGCAGTGACAGTGTCAGTCATGGTTGACGGTGTTGGTCCAATAAATAAAAAAATCTTAAATGAAAAATGTTTATCACCGTCCCTTCCCAAAACCTGCAGTGACAGTCAGTAATGGTAAATGCTATTTTTTCTATTTTGATCATCACATAACATTATTCAGAATTCTAGCATTTTTCTATTCAGAATTCTATATCGTATATGACACCAAATAAAACAAATATAATACTTTTTATGATTTCTTTGTATTTCTGAAATGTTATTTTAATCTTGACTAAAGGAATGAACTAAGTTAGATGTATATATTTTGTTAATAAATAAAAATTGTTGATATTTTTGTTATTGTTTTTTCTCAATACATTGCTGGGTTTTTTACTTCAAATTTGTGGTGTTTTGTTCTTGGTTATTTCTGCCATTTTTATTAAGTTTGATGTTTTATCATGAGATTTGTTTCACTTTATCATTGATTGTTATTTATTTTTGTTAGAGATTGGGTGTGTAGGGTTCATTTAGAGGTGGTTGAAATGGAGTTAATGATAAACATTAAAAAGATTACTAGGGTAAACTTGTAAAAAATGGAAGATAGATTTGCAATTGTTGATTGAGAGAAAATAAGAGAAACCCTTATCCATGATGAAAGAAAAATGCAAAAATTTAGATCCAAAGATAATTGCATTTGTGCCATGATAACGATATTTGGTAAACAAAGTAAATTTAGATGTTTCACAAGAAAATACCACAAAGTCATTATGGAAAAAACTTCATAATTTATATGAAAAAAAAAAGTAGTGAACAAATTATTTTTGAGGAAAAGGTTGCTTAACCTCAAATTGAAGAAAGGTATCCCAACAATTGAACATTTAAATGAGCTGCACATGGTGTTGAACCAACTCACTTCATACAAGATGTTTTTAAATATTTTATTACATGAAGAGATGCACCAAAAATCTATGGTAGAGGAAATTTCAAATATGGAGGCATTAAGCCTTGGTGACTATGCAAGGAAATCAGAAAGAAAGAAATCAAGGTGATCCATGCCATAAAAGATTGCAGGATATTAAAAAAGGAGCAAAAGGAGAAAAAGACAATGAAAAACAACAATAATGGGAAATATTGTGGTTGCATCAAATGGTTAGATATTAATCAATTTTTCTTGTGAAGATGCATGCTTTTATACTTCTATCCATGATAGTGATTGGATTTTAGATTCTAGAGCTTCTTACCATGCTACTCCATGTAGAGAAAATTTTGTTTCTTATAAATCTCGTAAGGTTCTCTTGGGTAATAAACGTCTTTGTAATATTGAGGAGTAGGAGGTGTCCTAATAAATAAACAATATGTTTGTATTCTATTGGTTAGACAGATTAAGAGCTTGGAATGAATTTGGTTTCTTTTTGATATCTAGATGAAGATATCCTACAATAGATTTGTGGAGAACATACTTGGCCACAATACTAAAAGAGACCTAAAAATACTTGTAGAGAAAAAAATTTCCTCGGAGAAAAGGTACATAGTTTAAATTTTGTAATCATAGTTTAAATTTTGTAAACATTGTATTATGGGGAGACAAAAAAGGGTATCATTTATAAACCATACTACTTAAAGGGATACAAAAATATTAGATATGGTACATTCTAGTGTTTGTGGCCCAATTAATGTAAAATCACTAGGAGGGGCTACTTGCTTTGTTATTTTATTGATGATGCATAAAAAAAAAATTGTGGGATTTACTTATTAAAATAAATAATTATTTTTTATACATTTTTCAAAAATTTCATATGGTTGTTGAAATGGAAGAAACTAACAAATTGTTAAGATGTACTAGAACAAATAATGTTGGGGATTATTTCTCCAAGGAATTCAAAGAATATTGTAGTAAACTTGTTATAAAGCATGTAAAAATAGTTCATCACACCCCAAAACAAAGTGGAATACAAAGTGGAATAGTTAAGAGATTGAAATCAAAGAATAATGGATTTCAAATTATGGATTTCCTAAATATTTTTTGGTAGAGTATTTCCGTACTACCTCCTACTTAATAAATCACTCTCCCACAATCTCATGTGATGGTGGAATTCCTTAAAAGGTATGGACTGGTAAGGATTTATGTTACACTCATCTAAAAAAAATTGGTCCTAAAGCATGTGTGCATATTCTAAATAAAAGAGGTCCAAGTTGGATGAAAAGTCATTGAAATGAATTTTATTAGGATATGTTAATAACGATTTAGGTTATTGGTTGTGTGATGCTCTAAGAAGCAGATTTGTTAGAACTAGAGATGTCATTTTCAATGAAGAATAAATGTTTAAAACCATTGACAAAGGAGTGGAGGTGCGGAAATTTATTGAAACTAAAGAACAATAAGAAAAACAACCACCACTTCAATAAGATATTTATAGAAATAATGAGCATCTATTGCAACAAAAAAAAATGAGGAACAACAAGAAGAACAAAAAAAT
>JASDQU011245093.1:19430-40466 GCA_032191745.1 Picea mariana
GTGTCAAAATACGTGGCATACCTCAGGCCCTAGGCCAAAGGAAAACTTATTTGAACCTTTTCACGAAGCCATGTAAATACATAAATCTAGAGATCTAGATTTACTTAAAAACCCTCAAAATCCATATTCTGAATTCAAGATATCCATATCCTTCACCCTTTCCGTAGAATCTTGAGACGAAATGACAAACACATCCACAAATATTCATATCCATATTTCTTCATGATTCCACATCGACATTCTTCTAGATTTTGGATATTTGGATGTAGAACTTCGACTGGGAACCTTGACACATCTAGAAATCTTGGATCTAGAAAAACTCAATAATCCCCTTTTAAACAAGAGAAAGATCTAGATGCCCAACTAGCATAACTTCGACATGAGGAAAGACATGACATTAAACTTGGCCTGATGTGGTGTGACACTAGGGTTGACGAGGCATGTTAATGAGGAACTAAAAAGACCCACTAATGCCATGGTGGAACTCTGTGCTAGAACCATGAGACATTCGAGAATCTAAGATTTCTTAAAACTTGAATTAATGAGAAGGTCATATTTCTGGATGTTGATGTCACTATATAGATCAATCCCCCAACGGAACCATGACACATATGGGATCTGGAGAAATTCTTATGGGGCATTATTTTATAATCCATATTTCCATATCTCATATGTGACATCAGCCAAGACATGTGGCATGGAATTTGCACAACACATGGACCTAGACGAGAAAGGAACTGTGGAGTCCTAAAATGGAACCATGCTTCAGAACCTTGACCCATCCAAGAATCATGGATTCAGGAAAACCTTTATGCAATGTTATTGAAAAATATGGATATCTTGATTTTGGATATGACATTGCATACCCACCATATGCACCAATGAAGAAAGGACACCTGGTCGATGACATCACCAAGACCGTTAGTATGGATCCGTACTAGATGGAACCGTGCAGCCGAAACCTTGATCTATACAAATACTTGTTCTCTTTGCAGAAGCGTCACAACCACTGATAAAGGAGGGAACCACGTCATACAACATGTGTAGTACATGCACATAGGGCCTCATATTTCTCATGTCTCATGTATGAGTCCCAACCTAGTCTTGACATGAATTCTTGCAAATGGAAGCATCGTGTGCGTAAACTTCAATGATCAGTTATGAATTCACTATGGTTGTCGTGTTTTATGATCTTACACCCAAAGGTCATTTTCAATCAACAAAATCTCATTGTTAATGAATTCACCATTATGTTGCAACTATTTTTAATAAATCAAGTTGTATCCATAATATCCACAAGATCATCTTGATAACCCTAGTTCAATGGACTAGATAGTACAACTTTTCGAGCAATGACTAAACCCAACACCATCTACTACCAAAACAAAACTAGAGACATGGTTCAATGGAACTGTGATGGCATAAGGTTTTATGCCTCTAAAAATCATCATTCCCCTTCTGCGAATTTTGATTCTTACCATAACAATGAGGTATGTGAAATTTCTGGAACTATGCACATAATTTATATATTGCTCAAGGTTGCATGCCTGCACAATAAATAATTGTACAATATTATTAAATGCACATTTCCACAGGAAAAAAAAGACCTCAAAGTTGAGATACAATAATATTTCAAAAGCATATTTTATTTCTAATTATTTTAATTCAAAATAAAATCATTATTCCAATTTTCTTATTTTTAACATTGCAAATCAGAGAAAAATTGAATTTAAATGTAGCACTAATAGAAAGGCAACATTGAAATCATTTCTATAATCCTTGTATCCAGTAATGTCCTATGTGGCGAACATGTGTCATGTAATGTTTTGGGAAACATGGCCTTGACATGGAAAAATTATCAGAATCTTAGTACCGAAACATGTAGATATGAAAATATGGAGATTCAGATTTCCTTGAAAGCCCTCACAATCATTCTTCGAGATTATGGATGTCCAAATCCTTCACGCTTTCCCTGTAACATTGAAATGGAGACACACACATCTGGAAATCTAGAGATCCATATTTCTTCATGATTCGACATCGATATTATTTTGGATCCGAACATCCATATGTGGAATCCTAACTGGTAAGCTTGACAGATCCGAAAATCTTAGATCTAGAAAACCTCAATAATCCCTTTTTAAATGAGAGCCCGATCTGAATTCCCAATTGGAAGAATATCGACACAAGGACATATGTGGCACGACACATGGCCTGACATTGCGTGACACCGAGAGTGATGGGGGTATGCTGACAAGGCACTAACACGAACCGCTAGTCACGATGGAACTTTGTGTCGCAACCATGAGACATCTAGCAATCCAGGATTTATTAAAATTTGAATTAATGAGAAGGCTAGATTTCCAAATCTTGACGTCAGTACAAATACTTAGCCCTCAACGAAACCCTAAACAGAACCGTGACATATTTAGGAATCTAGGATCCATAGAAATTCCTATGTCACATTATGTGAAAATGTGGATTTCCATATTCCATATGTGACATCACGCAAGACACTTGTGCAGGACCTCTGTACAACATGTGGACCAATCATGGAAAGACACATAGATTGATGTGGGATGAATTGTGGGCCCAAAGGCACTCGTGAGTCCCCCAATGAAACCATGCTTCATATCCTTGACCCATCTGCGAGTTTGGGATTTGGGAAAACCTTGATGCAACATTATTGAAATGTGTTGATATCCTGATTCTGGATATGACGTCACATACTCACCACGTGTCATGACACCATGTATGGAACGTGCACCAATAGAGATAGGGAACTCGTTCGATGACATCATCCTAACCCGATGAAACCGTGCGGTCCGAGCCTTGATCTATTGGGATATCCATGCACTTTACAAAAGTGTCCCAACTTGGGATAAAGCTTGGATCTACGTCATACAACACGTGTAGTACATGCACACAAGGTCCCATATCTACCATGACCCATGTTTGAGTTCCAACCTAGTCTCGACATGGATTCCTGCAAATGGAAGCATCGTGTGTGCCAACTTCAATGAGCAATTATGAACTCTCCAAGGCAGTTGTGATTTATCAATTCACCAATGCGTGGAATCTATTTCTAAACAACATAGCTATATCATAATATCTCGAAGATCAACTTGATAACCCTAGTTCCATGGAACACACAGTATGACTTTTTGAGGAGCCACTGAACTCAACACAATCTACTACAAGAACTATTTCGGCCTCCATATGGCTTACTAGCATCATCAATTGGTTCTGTTGGGGGTTATTTCCCCCTGGTCCTGGGTTATTATTCTTTTGGTTTTCTCCTTTCTTATTGGAATTACTCGAATGATGGGTCGGATTTTCCATATTCAACTGTTCAGAAGTATGAAGTTATTGAATGGGAGAGGGCTGAACAAAATTAACGCCAGAGTGTGCTTGTCCATGTGGAGGAGAAATCGGCTGTGGAGAACCAGGAAATGGAAAACACAAATTGTTTTGTGGCAACGATCCATAGAGTGCATCAGAAGGCGAAGTGCATTCAGTAGTTCCCAGGTTATATGATGAGGTATAAGGGGAACCTAAAATTGGTAGAGAAGTTGGGCTTGTGATGGGTGTCAACGAGGGTCCACTCATGGGTGGAGGGGGAGCAACAGGATATGGTTGTTGGTAAGGAGGATGAGGTAATAAGACGACCCTCCATATATCAATAGATATTGGGGTGTCCCATACATAAGTGGTGGTTGGATGTATGGGTTATGGTGCATCATGGTACAAATCAACCCATCCACAATGTGAGACATGCCAGGCTTGTCCTAGCCAAATGGTACGAGTCTCAGAGATCAGGGGTACATGGACATTGGGATACTTGACGTTTATGAGTGATGTCAGAATGAGTAAAGGAGAGTGGATTCCCCAACAAAGGGCGACATGGGTTACGTTGCCAGAAAAAGAAGGTAGTCAAGTGTGACGAAAAAAAGCTAAGTAAATGATGGAAACAAAGCCTTTTTACAATTACCAAATAAATAAAGAATAGTTTGGGATGAGTGTACATATACAAAAGAGGGTGCACCAGTGTGAGATGGCTTGGCCTGTGAGGGCACAAGTTTCGTGGAGAACTGGTGGAGGGTGGGGGCCCCATTGGTGGGTTTCTGTATGAGGTAAATGAATGGAGGGAAATCTATAGATGGGAAAACTGATTCTAGATGAAATGGAGGGTTAATGATATTACGGGGCTGCAGTCAAATAGAATCAAGATGAGATAACTTAGGAGTCCATTGGGAAAGCTAGTAAAATGACTAGAAGGAGTATGTGGATTATTCTCATAAATGAGTAAGAATATTAGGACTCCCATCCCTAGGGGATGAAAGAAGCATGAGTGTCAAAGTATCAAGGGGAACTATGAATGGGATAAATCATGTGGGGGAGACTGCTACCGGGTGATAGTACAAAAATGCAGAAGAGGTGACAGTGTTGCAGAGCCGAATGTAGGAACCTTAAATGTGAATGTTGGAGGGTGTGATTGGTGGATGCAATTGATATTTAGAGGGAATGATTACATCTCAGTGTTGAACATATACGTGAAGGGGATGCCCTAGTTTTTGATGACCAAGTACCTGCACACATTAAAACCAAATACCCGACGTGAACAATATCTGAAGATAAATAACATATAACAATTATTTGATAATTTTGAACATGAGCATGCATACCTGGACGTGATGTGAGAAAAATTCTCCCCTAGGGCCAAGGGCAGACGGTGACTCAGGGAATGTAACTGTGTAGATGGTAGGACCGTGATCCCTTGGCTGAAGATGGATCAGGAAACAAAGACTTTTGGCTCCTGTAAGTGAGTGTGGAAGCTTGGAAAAAGGGACTATATATGGTTGTTGGGCCCACAATGCCACCTCATTTGTACCCTCTTCTATAGTGAACTGACGAGAGTATTTGGATGAGTTTCAAAGATTACAAGAGCTCAAGATGACCGATCTAGGAGTTGCGAGAGTCAGGTTAGTGGTCCCATCCTCCTGCACAGTATGCATTTTCTAGTTTTTGGGCAGGGGCCGTATGGATGGCCATACTAGGGTAGGTTTAGGGGTGGGCCCATGGATGCATGGGAGATTGAAGGGTTCCTGCGATCATAGTTTGGAGGACTAATCAAAGGGGCATTGGATAGTGCCACTTTTAAATCATCAAAAGCGGTTTGGACATGTTCATCCCATTGAAATGGGATATCATGACATAATAAGCGACGGAAACCATGCACGTGAGTGGTGTAATCTGGGAAAAAGCATCGTAAAAAGTTGGCTTTGCCTTGTACGCTCTGCATTTGGCGCAAATTCCTAGGTGGTGGAATTTCAGTGATAGCTTGGACCTTGAAGGGGTCCACTGTGATGCCATGTTGAGAGACAATGAACCTAAGAAGGCGTCCGATGGTGACACAAAATACACACTTGAAGGGGTTCAAGTGGATATTGTACTGGTGACATCGTCGAAAGACAACTCGTAAGTCGTCTAAATGTCGATTTTGTTTCTTCGATCGAGCAGTGAGATCATCCAAGTAAGTGAGGATGATGTGAGAAAGATCACGAAAAACATAAGTCATGGCCCATTGGAACGTAGTACCTGCATTTTTTAGCCCAAAAGGCATGACATTGATAAGAAAAGGTACCCTATCGGGTAGTAAAATTTGTTTTATACTGATCTGTTGGATGGATTTGGATTTGATTGTAGCTGAAGAACCCATCCATGAAGGACAAGGCCTCGTGGCCGGCACACTCATCGATAATTTGGTCGATGAAATGGTATGGGAAGTTGTCTTTGGGACAAGCATGGTTGAGATCACGAAAGTCATTGAAGACACAAATAGTGCCCTATTTTTTGTTAACATGGACGAGGTTGGAAACCCATGAGGTATATGCAATAGGGTAAATGAACCCAGTGATGCGTAACTTGTCAATTTCGGCTTTGATGGCCACATATTTGGATGGGTAAAGTGGGCGTTTCTCTTGGCGGACTAGGGCGACATCTGACCATGTGTCGATGTGATGTTCAACTATAGAAGGATCAAGGCCAAGCATATATGTATATGACCAGGAAAATATATATCGATATTCTTGAAAGGCTTCATGTGAGAGAAAAAATGCTCTATGATGGAGCGCATTCCATGGGCAATCAAGGGTAGTGAGTTTCTCCAGGATATCTCCATCGCAGTGGAAAATGCGAGAATATAGGGGATCCTGGGAGGTAACATGGGTGACTTTCACCGTGTGATTTTCTTCAAGTGGTGAAGATGTATAGGGGATGTCGCAAGGATGTTGCGATGGCTCGCTTGTCATAAACCAAACATCCATACGCTATGGGGGGTAAACTATGGTAGGCGGTAAGATTTCCTATGGGAAATGAACTGGAGAATTGGGAGGATTTGGGGGAATATCCTCAGAGAGTCTACTTATGAAGCATGGAGGGGTGGGAAGTGACTCAGGTTCAGGGGATGTGATGTTGATAGTATCTGTAGAAGGGATAAGGGGAGTAACTTGGATCATATGATTTAAGGTGGTCGATTGATTGCCAGGCTGCTGTATTAAAGATTTTAATTACCTGAAAACACTAAATTGTCAAACTAGGGTAAGTGAACTTAGAGCTGCTACACTATATGTGCTGCTAAGATTCTAACTCCTACCTAAAAGTTATTCTGAGAAGAAAACATAAACTTACTCTTATAAACTGAATCCTAATGATTATCTTAAAACTAATCATATCTTGTCTAATTAATCAAATGGAAACAGTTCTGAGTTAAGAAAATGTATTTCTGTTCCTAATCTAAAGAAATCACCCAAGGCTATATACCATTATCTTAATCATCTAATCATCAAAATATATATCTGAACCATAAAAGAGAGAACATTTTAAAAATCCTTTTTTTAATCTAAGTATCAAGAAGTTCTAAATCTAACAAAGGTGAAACTAATAAATGTCCTATTTTACCCTACAAGTACTGGAAGATTCCTTTAACCAAACCATAAGCTAGCTACCCTAACAAAACAAAGTAATTCTAAACTCAAATTATCTTCAAATTATCATCAAACTGAAAACTAGAAAACAAAGCAAATCTAGACTAAGCACTTGGTTCATTCTTCAAATTCTACAATGGCAAATAACTCATTCTAACATTCAATGATCTACAAGATAATATCAAACTGAGAATGATCTAAACAAAAAATGACTAAGCCAGAATTTAGCAGAGTAACTTCAAGTTCAAAACTAAATCACACGCAGATTCTAGAACTAAAAATAAACTAACTATACTGTGGAAAAGAGACAACGAATTGAACCTGTTGGTGGGCCCAACCAAGAGGTGCAATTGCCCTAAAACAAAACTAGAGCTACTCAAATTATTCCATGCATAACTATTTCATTCCTCACGCTCCATAATTCATAAACAAACTCAAATCATTTAACAGAGAATGATATAATGTATAGCAAATTGTATTATCAGAAATCGCATAACATAGTATATCATAACCAACGTTTCTTGAGAGCGATCTGAGTTTATATAGATCCTCTCTAAAATATTCTTGAACATTGGTGCATTTAACTAAACAAATCTTAGATCCGAAAATGACTCATAGTTAGTTGAAACTAATTTCATAGCTTCATGACATGTAGTGTCAAGAAGCATGGATCATAAAGCATCATAATAAACAGTTCTACAATTTCTCTTTGAGTCATCACATTGAGTTATGACTCAATCAATCATATGAATCGGACTACCAATCCAATCTGGCTATGTTGTGCAAGTCTTTGACATCTCCACTAAGTGCAAGTCGGTACCTGGTACTGATCAGTCTGTTTCAAGGGAACAAGTACCTAACTCATGTCACGTTAGAATCAATATTAGTTTAAAATATCAAAATACATTAAAAATAACTTGAATCATATGAATACCTTAAATAACTCAATTTAGGGAAAAATGATGTAAAATGTGTCATGGTAAGGCCAGAAGGAAATGATAATGGATATGAAATGGGGGTATATTTGACATGATATAGGCAAAAATATGGTCAAAATAGGAGACTAACAATGATTTTGAATAAGGTTTAATTGACGATGCCAATATTCAACAATCAAAGGACACTGGTATGTGAAATGAGCAAGTGAGTCACAAAGAGAGCAAGGGCATATCATTCGTTCGGGGACTAAGGTAGAGACATAATTAATGTCATTGACGTGGGTACCTGAAAGTGGTGGTGGAGAGGGCTCTTGCTGAAAGGTTTGGCATACTATTGTTAGCATCTGGAAAAATTGAGGTAGAGCTGGGCAATGATGAGTGTAGTGGCCATATTTTGAATAGATGTCACAAGCAAATTTGGTTCACAACCCTTTACTTCCTGTAGTGGGGGACGCTATGGTAGTACTAGATATGCTTGGTGAAGCGACGAGTGATGTGGTTGCTCGAGGGAGTTGTATCAGATTGTGTAACTCAAGAAGAGAAGGACATATATTAGTGGGGTGTCCCTCTCTTTCACATAGTGCGCAAGGAGGTTGAATTCAGGGAGGAAGTGGAGCAGTGGGCTCTTTCTTCTTTTGTCTGCCCCCAGCTCTGGTAGTGGTGCTAGCATTGGGGCTGAGGGTGGAGTTGTAAGAGTTAGTATTGGAATCTGCAGTAGGATTCCCTCTGACTGAGGAGGGAGATATGGTTGAGGAACCATCGCGGGTGGGTGTAGATACCATACAGGGATGGCAGGAACCATATTGGGAAAGGTAAGCATTACGACTACCTAAAATTTTTCTACTCCGAGTGGGGGGTAGAAGAAGGGAATATGAGTGATGGCTTGGGGTATTGTCTCCCAAATCGAGATTTTCCCCTAAGGAAGGGGGGAATCGGGGATAAGTGGTGTAGTAGGGTTCTCAGGTAATCCTTGAGGTAAAATTTATTCAACTGGTGGGACGTCGAGGTGTGGAGAGGCCTCAGTGGGAGGAATGGTGTCTCAGGTGTCAGTTCCATTAGAATATATGACACACACTTGTGCTAAACGGTGTATGAGAGGTGGTGCTCCATGGTATTCCCCCAACAAGGATGGGTTCTTGAAAACTCCAGGGCCCATGTCAATGAGTGAATAATCATCGAAACTAGTACAAACAAGAGGCAAGATGTTATCAATGTTGGCGGAATGGTTAGGTTCATAATGTGTAATTTGGTCGATGGTGATGATTTTCCCGTTGTGGGGGAACATCATCATTCGAAACATAAAAGAGGCCACTTCATTCATAGTGTACATGTAGCTACATTCAAACAAGATATTGTAATCGAGCGGGGCATCCATAACCTCAATGTCGATGAGGATGGTTTTTCCCCCAAGTTCAACGTGGACATTTTAAAAGATCCCTTCAGGGGAGGATGCTCAACCATCATAAGATCTTAAAGTGATGATGGATGGTACTAGCTCAGGGGAGCAGAGTTTGTGAAATACATTTTTTCAAATGATGCATGTCGATGCACCTTCATTGATGATATACCGATGAACCGTAATTTTTTGAATCTTGACTGGTATCTGGAAAGCTACCAGAGCAGGGAGACGAGGTTCTCTACTATCTAGATCAAAGGTGATGAGTCTAGTATCAGCTAGGTCGAATTTCCCCAAGGCGGAAAGTAAGGATTTCCATTGAGTTGGACAAGTTTGGAGGACCTCTAATACAGACATGGCTGCAAGAGACTGGTCCAAGTCATTGACCATACTGTAATTTTATGATGCCCTAGATTGAGGTTTGTTGACATTCTGTCATAACGAAATGTGAAAGATATGAATGGGGGGTTCAGTGTTAGGGAGTGGAATCATCAAGGGTTTTTCGGATTTATATGGATCTTCTTCCGAAGTGGTGGGAGTAGATTTAGGGGGCACTTTGTATTGACGACTGAGCGTTTTCAGATGAATTTATTCTTTGCTAGTGAGGAGGATATTGTGATCTATCGGATTTCCAGGGTTTTGATACTGTCCCATTTGTGGTGGGGCATGATGTAGCTCTTGTTGAGTATGCATCACACCTTGGTGTGGAATTGGGTTTTGCAACACGAATGAGGGTGTTTGTTGCAAATGCTATTGGGGGGCCTGCTGAGGGGCATGTGGCACTAGAGGACGTGGTGCATTCATGGATTCTTTCATCTGTTTGAAGTCGAAAATTTGGGGGAAATGGTGAGTATAATGACCATGATCACTGCAAAGAGAATAAGGGAAATTTGTTTGGAGGTTGTTGTTGTTGTTCCTCCCTTGGCATTTTTTTTATTGTCCCCTTGGGGGTTCTGGTTACCCTGATTCTGGTTGACCCCAACAAGTTGGTTTTTTTGGGGGTTATTTCCCCCTAGTCCTAGGTTATTATTCTTTCGATTTTTTCCTTTCTTATTGGCATTATTCGATTGATGGGTCAGATTTTTCATATTCAACTGTTCAAAAGTATGAATTTATTGAATGGGAGAGGGTTGAACAAAATTAACGTCGGCATGTGGTTGTCCATGTGGAGGAGAAATCGGTTGTGGAGGACCAGGAAATGGAAAATACAGATTGTTTTGTGCCAACGATCCATAGAGTGCATAGGAAGGCGAAGCTCTTTCAATAGTTACCAGGTTATATGCTGAGGTAGAAGGGGAACCTAAACTTGGTTGAGAAGTCGGGCATATGATGGGTGTCAATAAGGGTCCACTCATGGGTGGAGGGGGAGCAATAGGATATGGTTGTTGGTAAGGAGGATGAGGTAATAACATGACCCTACATATATCGATAGATATTGGGGTGTCCCATACATAGGTGGTGGTTGTATGTACGGGTTATGGTGCGTCATGGTACCAATCAACCCATCCACAATGTGATACATGCCATGTTTGTCCTGGCCAAATGGTACGAGTCTCGGTGCATCAGGTAATATCGTGTAGAAGTAACCCAAATGAGTACAAATGAGGTCGAACTGTTGAGTCTTTCTAATGTATTCCTCTTCATATTGGGGGAATGTGGATGCCACATATTTGGCAAGTATAGAGACGAGTGATTTTAGAAACCAATCGAGACGTTGTTCTTTGGTGGTTTCCTCTTTACATAAACTATGTCACCGAGGCCATTTGTGGATGTGGTCAGAAATATGCATATCTGAGGTTTGTTTGCACTTAGAGAGAAGTTCTAAACCAGTATCATGATGAACTGGTAGTTGGAGAAAGGCTAAAAAGGCTTTGTCCAAGGATTCAAAAGTCACATGGGACCCTGATTTTTCGTCCACATACCATTTGGCTGATGGACCAATGAGTTTTCGTTGAAATAACCTTAAGAGGATGGATTCATCCATGATGTTGTTTGAAGAACACCATAAGTGGAAGGTCATGACATGATTGGCGGGATCTTCCCTCGATTTTCCTTCAAATTTTGGAATATCTGAAGGTAGTTTGGTAGGTATATTGGGCCATATGGGGTCATGTAATATAGGATCATCCATGAGTTTACTCAAATCATGAATGTTGACATATGCCAAATATGGCATGGGGGGTGGTGGTGGAGGGTTAGTTCCATCCATGGTGTGAGCAGGTAGTGGACCTGACCCTTGAGGGGTATTTGGTGGGGTTGTACTTCTCCCTTGAGAAGAAGTTTTCCCCTTGCCTCCTTGTCAAGAATATCTAGTGGATGGATGGCCTTGAGAATTGGACCCAAGTAAACTAGAACCAAGAAAATATGATCCCAAAATAGTGGCACTCACATGTGTGTGAGATGGTTGATCCGGTGAGTTGGTCAAACTAGGAACTCCTCCTAAAATAGGAGGGATATTATGCAAGCGTCTGGAACGACGAGGATTCTGTGGGTCCCCTATGTTGTCCGACTAGAAAAGTGAATGTGTGCAAATGGTGATGTGAGAAATAAATGAACAAGAGATTTGTACAAATTTTGACCTTCACAATATAAATCACAATTGCATGTAATCAAATGACCATCATACATAAATCAACTGTAAATAAGCATACATGTGGGTAGGTGGATTTTTTCCGTGTGGGAGAACAAATTAAACAAATGATTGTGTCCTTAAAATATTTATTGTCCATCCTCTCAAATAGAACTGGACCTTCCAAGAGCACTCAACAATGTGGTCTGAAGCCACCGAAAGAGTAACTAGTGAAGGATAAAATAATCAGTTATAATGAGGGGTAGAGGGTGCATATCCTGAAAGAGCTGATGATATTTCCCAATAGCCACAAAAAATATAATCAAGGTGCAATTGAAGAACACAATTGCCACCTGGGTAGATGTCCTAAATTTGGCCACTAGGTACCTCGGTCAAAGTGTGACATTTAGATTTCCAGCCTCAGAAATGGGTCACGGGCTGGATCCCTTTCAAGATTTGGGTGACTCAAGGGGGGATGCAAATAACAATCCGACCTCGGACTTCATCCCTTCACGGGTATCTCCTAGCCTTATGGTGTAGGAACACTTGACTTGGAGGATTTTAAAGTTCCCTATTTGTCAATTTCTAATGTTTGAAAATGTGAGAACCAGATAATGGGGGGTTATTTGGATGCCTACTCCTGAGATCCTACCTAGAATAAAAAAATTATTTTGGCACCTCCTGTGGAGGAAAACTTAGTGAGTTTTTAGAAAAAATTTAGATGTGGTGGGCTAAGAGATTGGGGGTGTGAACCAATCTCGTTTGAATTAAGTGGGTGTGGATAATTTCTTCAAGAAATAGTGGGATGTTTCAAAATTCCTTTGGAGAAAACCTACTTCAACCTCCACAATTCAAGATGGAAATTATGTGAGTCAGGAGTGACTTTGTGTGTGAGAAAGTGATAAAATGTGCCAAATTTTAATAAGTTAGGTGTGAATTTGCAACATCTGGACTTCCTGTGGTCCTTACAAATTTTGTTACCTATCTTACTAAGTGTCATTGGTACAACCTTACGGAATTTTAAAATCCCTAAAGAACTAGGATGTGGGCATATGGGTCCTTACAAATCCTTTAAACTCCCAAATGTTGTTTACACTAAGAAATATTGAAAAACTATCCTATATTGCAAGCATGGGGGAATGTATGGGCCTGTTACTTTGATCTTTAAACTCTCCTAGTGATGTAAACTAAGAAAGAAATTTCAAGAAACTATCCTAAGTTTGCAACATGTCAGGATGTATGGGCCCTTACAAATCTAATATGACTTCAAAAAGAAACTAAGAGGAGCCCTAGGGGGGCTTTGTCCTCTCCTAAATAATTTTTTAAGGGAGATTAAATGTCCCCTTAATCACCTTTCTGATTCTCAAGATCACTCTATGGTGCGAGAGAAGAGAATACTCAATGACCAAAGTTGATTTCTGGTCCCAATACAAGTGTTTTTATATGTGATAGAAAATAATCTCAACTTAACTTTTACAAACAAAACAAGCCATCCATGTGGCAACCAAAGAAAAAGAAGAGAAAATATGGTTCTTTTTTACCCCCTAAGTGCCTATGTTTAGCTAGCGTTTCATATGGGAAATGAGTCTAAGTGGAGTGCATTTACAATTTGCATGAAAGTAAGAAATTGAAGGCTAGGGGCCCTCAAATCATCACAAAAACTCTTACAATTTTTAAACTCTGGAAATGTGTGCAGGTTGCAATTCAAATAGATGCACAGTGGGTGCACAATGCATAGAGAACATAAGTCATTTTGGTGCACAATGCGCAAAGAATATAATCCTTTTGGGTGCATAGTGCACTGAGTGCATGTTTGTGGGTTGAAATACCCATGCATGTTCTGATATGCCTCGAGGGGGGGGATGTTGAGTGAAATTATCCTCCTCCAACTCAAAACTTGGCTCTTGATAGCTAAGGCAAGGCCGGTTTTGGTACCTGCAAGACAAATGGATAAAAAAGATGTTCTCTCAAATCCCAAATAGGGTGGAAATTGATACCTATCCCCAGTATGGTCGCCAATGTGTTGTGTTTGTTTCGTCACTTGGATGAAAAAAAGAAGGGAACTTGCATGCCTATTTGGGCCTTCTAGACAAGACAGAGTTTAGTGCATGGGTTAAAGAAACCAAACACATGAAATAAACAACTAAATAAACTAAAACAACTAAGGCAATAAAAAGAGAATGCAATTGAAACTTTTAGAACCATAAACAATCAACCAATGACCAAGATTATGCCACCAATGGATAACTATATTAGTTGAAAAAACACCATAGAAAAATGAGGACTTATGAGTCCCCTCTTCCTCCTTTGGATGTCTCTTGAGTTCCCTAATGGAGAGCTCTTCTTACAATGGTAGAAAAGAAAGAAAATGATGAGGAAATCAATGCCTATTCCCTGAAGAGGTTTGTGGAATGACCTATTGGAATGTTTTTAGAATACTCCAAGGAGAAAATAGGATTCTCAAGAGAGGATTGAGGCAACATAAAAACACTATGAAAATATTAATTTCTTTGTGCACCCATGGCCTCCATTTATAACATTCTTCAAGGAAATATTCAAATAGCTCTTAGTGTGAACAAGGGGCCTTTTAGGGCACCCTTTGGTCCTTGACTAGCCCCCTATTTGGATTCAACTCAGATGTGAAGGTCAAATCAATCTAGGATCTAGTCCATAAGTGGTTGAGGGGCCACCAAGAACCATAAATGCACCATTCACAGAAGTGCGTGGCTTTTCTCCTACACAGTCGTGCATATGGCGCATTGTATTCTCTATGGGCTTCTTTGGCCTCCGCACTATGCAGGCGCTTCCTTTAGTGAGTTAGAGCATGTCAATTTTTTCCCAATTGTATAGTTTTTTCCTCTTGGAAATTCATTTTGGTGATACAGGTGAACTAATAGTTGTTTGGCATTGTTGTATTTCTGTAACAATTTGTGTGCAATGTTGCGGATGAAATTTCAATGATAGCAATATGCATCATATTAAATGTTATATTCCACATACAAATGACATGAATATGTATAATGGATATCGTATATATTTTGTTTCCATAAAAATGGGACAAAGTCCTTAAAAAAATGGAACGAATATTATATGCCAAATATTTGGAACAATGGGTTTATAAACCATGTAATATGGGTTGTTATAACCATATTTTAAATGCCACTTGTCACATTTTGAACAGAGAGCACCCATATCATGGAAAAGTGGGTCTTACACTTTGGGTTATGGTTTATTTAGAAACCATATTAGAATTTTTTAAATATTTTTGGCCATATTGTATGGTTTTTCCACCATATTTCATGAGATTTGAGCCCAAAATGATGCCATAAAGTTGTCACAGGTTGAGGAAAGAAGTTGGGATTTGATCCCCAACTAAAGTTCTATATAAACCAGGTTTGTTTATAGCCATGGACAGGTTCATAAAAACATACTTATGACAAGTTGTAGAGAGTAAGTCATTTTTATGTAGGGAATCCAGGAGAGTAGTTGAGCTTTGGAGGCCATTTCAGGGAGCTATGCTTAGTCTTTTTCAGTTCTGTCAGTTGTGTTGGATTCTTGAGGTCGAGAAAAACAAAGTGAGACCAATACGAAATCCATTTGATGAAATTTTAATGTACTTTTAAATCATTTAATAAATTAATAAAGAATCCTCCCCCACTGAAGACAAAGGCCCAGAGACGTAGGGAAATTTACCGAACTCCGTTATCAAGTTTTTGGGTTATGGTTTGTTTTCATTATTGTTCATTTTATTTTCTAAATTATTTATATAGATGCAACTTATTTTATTAAGCATCTTCTCTTTCTTATTAAGTTTTAACTGGTAAAATTATCCATGGAACTTACTTAACCAAGTCATTTAAAAGATCATTTTAGATCAAGTGGTATCAGAGCAGGCTGACAGTTGGTTGGTTTCAAGCATGCATGATTATCAGGGAAAAGTTAAGGCGTGGTGAAGGAGAGCTTGTAGAAGGAGATCATGATATTGGATCAAGAAAAAGGACATCTCAAAGTGAGAAGATGACATCTAAAGAAGGACTTTCTCAACACGAAAGAGAGTTTCAAAATTTTTTCTTTTCGATGTCAAAGATGGTAAAAGTATTGTATGATGATTACTTGGAATGGAAGAGACTTGTTCAAGGGGAATATTCAAAGAAAGACAAAAGTGAAGAAGGATAAGAATCTCCTTCACCTCCTTCATCGCTATCTTCTTCTTCTTCAAGTACAATTTCAAATCATACTTCTAAAAGAAAACATTCTCATTCCCATAAACATAAGCCTGACATGCCATTACTTTAACTTGATCTTAAATTTGAGTTGCCCATGTATAATGGAAAAGTCAATGCTGAGAAGCTTGATAACTGGGTCAGACAGATGGAGGTATATTGTAGTGTGCAAAAAATCAATGATGAGACAACCAATATCAAATTGGAATGGATTCATCTTGCAAGCACAACACTCATATAGTGGCAGAGTAAGTTGCAACATGGTACTCAACGAATTAGTAATGTATTTCCATCATGGAAAGATTTTATTTTTGCACTTAGAAAACAATTCTATCTTTTGTGGTATAAGGAGAAGGCTTTAATTGAATGGAAACATCTTAAATTAAGAAAAGAACAATCAGTGCAAGAATACACATATGAATTTCGTAAGATGGCTTTGATGTTAAATATTCCATTACATACACAAGAAACTATGATGAAGTATATAGGATGCTTTCTTGCACATATTTGTAATACTATGTTTATGTTTGGACCTACTAATCTTGATGAGGTTTATGTTGAAGCAACATATATTGAAGAAGGAAAAATTGGAGTTGGTGTATCAGGGGAATCATCTTCAAAGAAACAAAGAAAAGGAAAAGTGAATGTGAAGAAAGAAAACTCAGCTATAGTGAAGGAACATAATCTCTCTTGCAAGAATTGTAAGAAAGAAGCACACGATGATGAGCATTGTTGGAAATTGCACTGAGAGAAGAGAGCAAAATGGTTCAAAGAAAAGAAGGGAAGGAAAAAAGTTTCAACAACAACACAACCAACAGACTTGGGGTCAGATTCAGGTGATGAGACTAAAATCACAACAATTGGTTTGCCAGGTAAAATTGGTGATGGTTTTGATTCAATAATTAAATTGTTTCATATAAAGGTCATTATGAAACATAGGAAGATCCACACTTTGTTAGATAGTGGATCTAAAGATAAATTAATTTTAAAAGAAGTGGTTAATAAATTGGGATTAAAAAGTAAGATGCATCACAAACCTTATTCACTAAATTGGATAAGAAAAAATCACAAATTTCCCCTAACAAATAAATGTGTCATAAAGTTTGCAATTACATCTAAGTTTGTGGATGAGGTAATATGTGATGTGGTACCTCTAGAAGCATGTGGAATGGTTTTGGGTAGCCCTTATTTATATGATCGCAAAGCAATCTTTTTCAGGGAACAAAATCACTGTCACTTAACTAAACAAGGGACAAAATATGTTGTGAATTCTCTTCATATCAAATGGAGTCAATCTCTTTTTACAATGGAACAATTAAATAAGACATTTTATGCATGTGATACACCTATAATTGTACGAGTTGATCTTAACCACAAAAGTAAAATGGTTGTAGCATGTAGATCTAGCCATACATTGCTTCAAGATGAGTTTTTGTCATGCAGACCTATAAAGAAGAACATACATGTAACATCCCCAAAAATAAATTATTTTTGAATATGAAATTTCTTAGGAAAATTATTTCGTTTTTGGTAAATTCGAATTTGGAATTTTTTTTCCATTTATGGCTATTTTGAATTTTGAATTTGGTTAATTGTAATTAATGATTATGACTGTTGGGTAGAGATATGATCTGACTCAAATAACTACTTGACTATGACACTTGTATGAAACAAAATATTTTATAATTATTGTAGGAGGACAAATGGAACAACCATGTTGAAATCAACTGACCATGACCTCCATGAGTGGTGAACATGTTGGAACATGTGGCAAATCCATAATTTGGCCATGGGCAGCCCCTAAAAATCAGGGATTTGGAAAGCTGCGAAAATTCCCAAGAGGGAAAAAGATATGGGAACTTTTGTTTTTGGATATATAGCATATGTGGGGAGGCAGGACGCTCCCTAGTATGTTGGGGAAAAATGACTAATACTTGATGCTATGAACACTATTGGTTGAGTGTGAGGCAAGGAGAAGACTGCTGAAAAATTGAAAGGCATGTGTTGAGGAGGAGTTCTGAGTTAGCCCTCATGGATTCATGGTCAGGTTAGGGGGTGAATAGGACAAGTGATTTGGCTGCCCTGTTCTAAGGTTGGGTGGAACCTGGCTGTTCCATTTGTTTTTCGGCAAATTTTATTCAGACATGTCTACATACTCTCTCTCTGTTCAAATGTTATTTGAATTATTGATTGATAGAATTCATTAGTTTCAATATGGGTGGGCTTCTCAACTTATGAAAAGTCTATTGAAATGGGATGGACTATAGGGTAAACCCTTATAGATTAACTGTAGGTGTCAAGAAAAAGATTTCTTTGTATCTTGGTTAAATATGGAATTTAATTATGGATATATTAGAAAATACATTTGTGTTAAAAGGATATCATTTCAACCCTATGTTGAGAATCCCTATCAGTTACGTAATTATTATACATATGAATAGTCATTTCTTTGTACATTGTTTTTCTCCCGTGAATACGCTAAAGGAGACTTCGAAATAAAAATGATATATATATATATATATATATATATATATATATATATATATATATGCGCACAGTCATATCACTGTAGGGATTATAATTATACATATATGTACAGTCTTATTCTTTGAAGTCTGGACGAATCATCCTCCTGAATCATTGTTGTTGGAGTAAGGAAAATAGTATAATTCTTACAGTTTTGTTGTATCACTTTAGTAAGGAAATTCTGGAAATAAGCTAGAAAAAGTTATAATGATTCATACATAATTTATCATATACCAATTACACAGGTAGGAATAAATAGCTATTACAACCAGAATGCTTTAGTGTAAACAAAAATGATTAATTTGGACAGTTGTAATTAAATTTCTGGAAAGAAACGAATAGCTTAAATAGTCAAAATAATAAATCTCTAAGATGAAACGAATAACCTAGGAAACCACAAACGAAGTCCTGGAAATAAAACGATACACTCGAAAATTAAAGAGAGTGAACATTGTACACCCTGGAACCATACATATTGTTATACATGAACTCACTGTAGTAAAAATATAAAAGGGTCAGGCTATAGAAATAAACATAGGTATCCAAAGTAAAACCGAAAAGGGTACAAGAAAAAATTATCGCACTTAGATACATGTTGTTATTAATTCTAGAAATAAATGTATAATCAGATCTATATACATTCATAAAGGAACAAGTTCATTTTCTATACAGTACGTAATTGTAAGTTCAGACTATAGAAATATTAGACATTGAATATGTAGTATAAGACGACAACCCACACTAAATAATTTTAAGTATAGGAGGAAATAAGAATGACGAGAAGAGTCAAATAAAATCATCTAACAATCATTGCATTAATTCAAATAGATAGGGAAGGGTCTTGTAGCTCAATTTCAAAGGAGTTATTACATATATATCAACCAGACTAAAGAAAAATCAAGAGCACAATCGGAAATTTTCCCTCCTTCCAGCCACTACAGTAAATCGAGTGAATACTATACTTCATATCATTAACTGATATTGAAATTGTGCCCTCACTGTGTGAACGCCTGAAGAGTTTATGAAAGGAACTCGAATACCTTTTGTGCCGAGGATAGGAACGCAACATTCCAAATTTTTGCACAGACAAAAGATCTGTAAAGTTTTACCTTTAAATATCAGTATTTATATGAAAGAAAGGCAAACGAACACATGAACAAAATGATAAATGTAGTAAAAGAGTATTCTAGAGTGATACTTAACTTATGAAAAGCAGTCTCATGTTCTTCCCTTGTCGCTCCTGGCTGGATAGGTGACCAGGACGAGGGGGAATGGTCCAACGACTCCCTGATGGGTACCCTCGCATAAACAGGGCCCATGATTAGTGTCGGTACCGAATCTCAAAATCTATTACTCATGAAAATGAAACAATCGACAATACTAGTTTTCTTTTAAGATACAAACAGTATAAATCATGTTGTACAAAGATATAACATAAACTTTTCATGCAGAACAGAGACTACCTAACTGTTGAGTTTAATACCTTCCAAAACCAAATTGCAGAGGGTATTTTCTTTTCAAAATTCAAACAATCGATACCGAGATATCCTTGTACTGAATTCAAATAGTGTAGGACACGATTATGACAATAACATCTGTAAACTCAAAGGGACTTTATATACCGTAGGGTATCTTTAATAGAGTGCTCGGAAATCACAGAGGTCACATTTTAATGACACCAGACATTAATGTGTTAGACATATTATAAATAAAATACAACTCTCGCACAGTCTGATGAGGATTCAGTGTCAAACCTTACTTATGGATTGTAATGAGTAACGATAACCGTAAGTTACGAAACCCTAGGAATTCCAAACACAGAAAACCGCATTTCCTTGACAGAACAGATAGGAAAGAACTTGCAACGGGTGTGGCCTTATTTTGTAAAAAGAAACTTACTCCAGGCTAAGACTATGTGTAGTCCCACGACAAGCTTAATATCCAACCTCTACTTACTCCAACGGAGAGACCTTAAGAGAATAATGACAATCAGGATATGAAAACCTAGGAGTTCTTTTACCCAAAGAAACATTGCAGGTGTAAATTCCATAAGTTAGAACAAAGGTTTAGGATGCCGAGACCACTCAAGAAATTAGAGAATAAATCTACAGTAGGCATTACATACCGAAACGGGAAGTAGTCCAGGAAGGTTGTAGAGAATAATGACAATGGTAGGTTCAAGAAAGAACAAGTAAGTTTGACTTGAGGATTCTGTTACTATAATAAATAATTCCAAACCTCATTTCTTAACCAGAACACAGGGCCAACAAAAAGCTTACCAAGGAGGGCGAATGGCGTCGTCGTTCCACCGGGTAACGTTTTCCCCAAATCGACAGAATGCTTAAGTAAGAAAACAATACGTAGAGCCTTTCATAAACTTCACAATGACACAATAAAC
>JASDQU011245095.1:0-13737 GCA_032191745.1 Picea mariana
TCTGCTTGGATAGAATCTTGAAGACTCTATTTGGTCTATCAAGTTGTATTGGATCTTTTTCATGCAAGGGTAGAGAAAGTGTGTGTGTTGGAACCAAGGGTCACTGAAAGGAAGCTTGCGACATCAAGGCGATCTGGTTGTATCTTCTACTTTCATTTAATATAATACAACGACATGTCCCTTTCCCATAAAATCACTATTATTTTATTGCATAACTCCTTGATCATATGCATAGGTTGACATTGAATATACTTTGCCATCTTCACTTTGGTTGGTTTTTGTTGTCTTGGACCTGATTTCACAAGAGCACTAGAGCAAAGCGGGAACAACCGAGACCTAAGGAAGCGATATAAAGGTATGTCACTCATTCCTTCCTAGTAGTAGATTCAATGATTGCAGCTTAGGGAAAGAGTCATGTCCTATCTTGTTTTGTTCTAGATCCAGGTGGGTCTAGGGAGACCTGTTAGTGTCTGCACCTATCGATTTATCCGATAACAAAATTGGTGACTCCACTGGGGATACAACCCATTTTTGTGGTTTTTTCTTGGCCATTTGCTCTTGAACTACCCTTTTTCATTCCCAATCAATCTCTGAGTCTTGAGGAGATCCTCACAGACTCCCTGGATCCAGAAGTTCCCTCAAAAGTCCTGTCATTTTTCCAAAATTTGCTTGATTACAAACCTTCTCGCATTGCACCTTTCTGTAGCATGCAAGAATAACTGAGGTTCGCACCCTAGTGTTCAATTCAATGAAAACTTCTCGCACCCTACCTGTGTCTAGCCTGCGAGAATCCTTAATTCTTGCATTGTACCCCACTGTCAGACTGCGAACTCACATGTAAAATTTTTAGATTAAGTCTTTTGTGTCTTCAGATGCCAAGATTGGTTGGTGTGTCTGGAAAGAACTTCTCTGGCTAGTGATTGAATGTTTCATGACTTCAAATCTCGTGAATGATTAGTTTTCGGAAATCGAAAGCTATTCTTGATCATTTTTTCTCAATTTTTACCTCTTGACCTTTTCTTGACAAGGGTATAATCTCTGATTCTGAAATCTGAGTGCTTGTTTGGTCAGGAGCCTTTGATTGGATTAAAAGTTGAGATTAATTGTCCTTTTCAATTGCTTATTACTTGGAAAATTGTTACCCATATGCATTTGAAGAGACTGGTCTTGTTCGTTTTTTATTTTTGTCTTCATTGAAAGATCGATTTGGGTGTTTGTTGTGTATTTCTTTTTCATTGGTTGCTTACTTTTTCTTAGTTCCGTCCCTGTTGCTTGGTTTCTAATAAAAATTAAAGACATTTTCTTTTTTTTAAAGAAACTTTTTATTCAAAAATATTGGCATTCAAGTATTGAAAGAGAACGAATAGGGAATTTGCATTGTTCATGGTTGTTTGATATTACATTTCAGAGAAGATCATACATCGTAGTTCACATTGTTCCAGAAAACTCCTCTTTCCCTCCTGTAAATAGGATTCATCGAACAAAAATTTGTATCATTCATTCCTATTTATGCATTGTTGGGTTAGAGTCTCACATAACATCGGTTTCATTTCCCTCTCCTTTTGAGTAATAACAACCTTTAATAATATTGCGCAATTTTAAAATTCAACTAGTAATTTTTTCTAGGGCTCTTTTACACCAACATTAGCTAGGCTAGAGATTTGGAATAGGCAGTGAGACACACTCTCCAAAGCACAAAACACACAATAGTATCTTGTGATAAGGAGTGTCAAATTCCATTTGCAGGATTTTTTCCTGGGAAGCCCTTCTCACACAAGGGTTAAACCTGAGGTCGCATTGAGATTGACAGAGTTACTCACCCTGCTTTGTTGATATCGGTGTAGAGATTGCACGTATTACGGGGGTCACTTGAAGGTATACCCATAATGATGAGTGGAATCCTTTCAAGCTGATTTTGGGCTAGATACCCTGCCCTTAGGTGTGGATCGGACTATTGACTATTCCCCCAGGCATTATTGTTGTTGGTGGTAACCTTAGTAGCCTATCTTTTTAGGGTCTTACACGAGGTGACTGTGAAGGGGTAAGTCTTCACGATACCTGGAATTGACATTGGCCAGACTCACTCGGGCTCCTTGGAGGGTATAACCACGATTGTGTGTGGGAGCTTGCACCGGGGTGTAAGTCCATTAAGTAGGTCATCAACGTAACTTTTCCACCCTGGCCCAACCCCTTCTTGTCTCGTCGTTGCGACATTGGATTTCATCACCAACTAGTGACTTCGGAATTAGAAGGTCTTGTTTGCTTGATTCTCCTTCCTAGATTTTATTAGCGCATGTTGTTTGTTTACCCAAGTTGGCCATAGAATTTCTTTCGTAAAGTTCTAAATCGATCACAATTTACCCTTCACGTCATTCACATAGAATGCAAGGCCTACCCCCAGAAGATCTGGAAGGTTCTCAACCGTTGCCTACCAACTCACCGGAGGGCTCTCCTCAACAGAGTGAAGTCCAATACGTTGCCACTCCACCAGTGAAAAGAACTAACTCTTTAGAATGGTTCCGAATTACCAATTCTCGAGAGGACTTTCGACTTCCTCCCGACTCCGGGAGACATATTGTGCGAGTGAATTCTTCTGGAGATATAGTTGTTTAGTCTTTTGGATCACCAACTAGACCTTTCATAGGATCTGAGGGTCAAGATCCATTTTGGACTACTGGTATTTTTAGACGGGATCTCTTTGGATCAGGAGCATGCGTTGATATCACTGTCACACCTGAGATGCTCGAAACATCTGATCCAGACACAGTACATTTTACTACTGCCTATTATTTTTCTGGTACAGACGCTTTGCCATCTAACCACATCTTGACTATCCCTCTACAAACGGTCCATTACACAATGGTCCCAGATACTACGAGTCCTCACACTGATATTACAGTAGCTAGCCAAGCCCCCATTGGCACATCACTTTCACCCAGATTCACCCCAACCCTTCTGCCCAGATATCATGCGTTGAATGCTTCTATTCCCGCTCCTACACAAATCTCATTCGGGACTCCTGGAGTTTCCACTTCTTCTGGGCACCATCTCGTTCCTGGTTTTATTCCAACACTTCCTCGACCCCCTTTTAGAGGACCTCTTCCATCCTCTATCGAAGGCACCGACCCTAGTGGCACCATCCCGTATTTCACACCTAATTACTAGATTCCTGTTGGTGGACAATTTCACCAAGGAGGCCAAACCCAATCCCCTTTTACAGGACAAACCCCAACTGGGACGCAACCCTTGATTGGAGGGAAACCCCCACCGACCCCACCCTATGGAAAAAACATACCTCCATCCTTGGCCTAGTATTGGAATTATCTTATACAACATAATCCTCACCCGATTTGGGGGCAACAGCCTCAAGCTAGCTCCGTCATACTCCCTAGTACATGCCAACCATATCCAGGCACGTCTAATCCTATTTGGGGCTCGAACACTCAACCCCACACCCCTGTTCAAGGGTACAACCCTATGAAATACTTGCCTCCACACCAACCACCGAATCTGCCTGGATCTTCACATTATCTGCAAACTGCTTATGGTCCCACTGGTCTACCGACGAGAGTCCCTCCCCAAAGTCACCAATACCCACATGTGAATAGACAGTTACCCTTCTTAGCCACCCTGGACCTCCCTGATCTGTTGATGATTTTAAATGATCTGATCCGTCACTCTCCTCAATGGCACACCATACCAGCCAAACTACCATCCAAAATCCCTAAATTTGATGGTAACCGGGAGAGGACCCGAACAATCATGTAATGACTTTTCACCTTTGGTGCTCATCCAACTCCTTGATGGATGACTCTATTCGTTTACGCCTTTTTCAGCGAACCCTCACAGGTTCCACTGCGAAGTGGTATATAGAATTACCACGAGGCTTCTTCACCGACTTCAACACCCTTGCTATGGATTTCCTCACCCACTACCAGTTACGGATCCGCTATGAAATGAGAACCGAGATTTTGAGTTCTTTCAAACAAACCAAAGCCACTCATATCTCTGATCACATTCATGAGTGGCGATGGAGACGATGTCTCATCAAATTCGAACTTCCCGATCAATTGCTGGCAGAGTGGTTCACGAAATCATTCGTGAACGACATCGCTTGTGACATCACCATGGGTGGAGTTGTCACAGAAGAACATGCAATCAGTTGTGCTCAATACCTCGACCTCGTTTATTCACAAATGGGTACTCTTTACGACTTACTCCTTGACGCACCTCGTCCTTCTACTTCCGCTACTTCAACTACTCCTGCTGCTTCTCATGCAGCTGACGGTGTGATTGGCACTTTCCATGCCCAACCTCATTCCGTCCAAACCTCTAGCAACAACCCCAAACCCATTTCTTCTAATGTTCAAAATGCTCCATCTCCTACCCCTCCCACCAACAAGACTTCTGAGGTAAACTCTGTTCAATCTACCCCCGCTGGTGAAAATAAATCCAAAAAAGGAAAGGGTAAGAACAAGGAGGATAAAAATAATCCACAATTTGAGAAAACCAAAACACCACATGTTGACGATAGGGATAAGCACAAACCTCGATACCCTTGTCTTATCTATGGTGATGATCACTACACTAAGGATTGTCCACGACGAGCCGAGGTTACTAAGTTCCTTCAAGGGACCACAAAACCCCCCACTCCATCCGTATTGTCACAACCCTTCCCGTCTCAACAACATGCCCAATTGGTCATTCATGACCAACCTTCCCCCTCCAATACATCTTACGTCTTAATGTGTACAGGTGATTCAAAGAAGAATGACATCACACTTACCACTTGAGCCAAAGATTACTCTTCCTCCAAAGAGAAGGTTGATGCAATACCTCCTTCGTTGGTCCAAACATATCCCACGACCCAACCTACCAATGGTCCTCTTCATCTCGAATGACCGAGCCTAGATACAGTTTTTCACCCTCCCCCAAAGGGTGTTGTTCGAAAATCGACTTTCAATCCTCATGCACGTGCTGCCCATAACTACAGTATTGTTAAAGATCTAGCCCAAGCACCGTCCGCGATGTCAGCCCTCGAAGTCCTTCAGACTTGTCCTATACAACGGAAAGCACTGTTGAAAGCTATTGGTGGAATCGACCCTACGGATACAAATTCAATAATTTTTGACTTGGAAGATCACATTCCAAGGTTACCCCCTCAACTCGCATTCTAAATACAAGTTATTGTCTCTGACAAAAACATTTGTAGAACAATTATTGATGAGGGTGCCTCGACGTGTGTCATGTCTATTACCTGCTGGAAAGCCATCGACTCTCCTCCTTTGACTGAATCCCACAACACGCTCAAAGCCTTCAATGGCTCTGGTTTTAAGACTTACGGTCTCCTCCCTTCATTGCCTATTACGTTAGAAGGAAAAATGATCAATCTTGAAGTGGAGGTCTTTGACACTCCTCTTGATTACAACCTTCTACTTGGCCGTAGCTGGATCGATTCCATGCGTGCAGTTGTGTCCACTCTTTTCCATGTCGTGTGTTTCCCACATCAAGGAAAAGTAGTTACCGTAGACCAATTGGCCTTCTTTCACTCTGATGCATGTACCGACAACGTACCTTTCATTGCAAAAACTCCCCCTGGATATGAGAATGTTGGTGTGGGTCTTCTTAAAGATTCCTCTTTGATGGGTACTTTCCCCATTCCACCACCCGATGTTCCACATCCGTTTGTCACCTCGATCAACATGATCTCCACCTTTGTTCACGGAACCCCTGCGTCTTACGACCCATGGATGGTACCCAACCCCGACGATCATCTTCGTTATGGCGACGAAATGCCTTTGAGTCCGGTTGAATCTGCTTATCAAGCCATTCAATCAGAAACCCCCTCTATTGGTGATTTATCTCTGGATCCATTCCACGTCATTTTTCCTACATATGAGATGATTATGTCTGTGGAAGATACCCCTTGGGACGATGGACATCATCGTTCCATCCTCTTCCTGGAACAACGCACCATCGAGGGTTACCAATGACTCTCGACCCCATCGACCGTTGTCATCATTTCTACCATTCTCGAGTCTACACACGATATGCTCTACGAAGGGAACTTAAGTAATATCTCACCCACCATCCCCCTCGACATATCCATAAAACCTGGAGTTGTTGAAAATGTGCATATCAAATATTTGTGTTCCCATGATGAAGTTGTCACCTACAAGTCACTTTTCCAAGAATTTTGTGATGTCTTCGCATGGAGCTATGAAGAAATGCCGGGGATTGACCCCGATATTGTGGTACATGAGATTAAGACATACCCGGGCGCTAAACCGGTCCGACAATGACTTCATTCGGTCCACCCATGTAAAGCAACCACTATCAAGCTTGAAGTTGAGAAACTTCTCAAAGCTGGCTTTATTTACCCTGTGGCTCTAACCGACTGGGTTTCCAATATTGTTCCGATTGACAAGAAACAAGGCACAATCTGCGTGTGCGTTTATTATAGGGACATTAACAAATCTTTTCCTAAAGACAACTTTCCTACCCCCTTCATTGACCAGATCGTCGACGATTGTGCCGGAAGCGAAATATTCTCTCTAATGGATGGTTTCTATCGATATAATCAAATCAATATCGTACCCGTGGACCAACACAAGATCGCTTTTATTTGTCCTTGGGGCACTTTCTCCTACTAGAAACTTCCATTCGGTTTAAAGAATGCCGATGCAACTTTTCAACATGCTATGTCTTACGCCTTTCATGATATAAAGCACATTGTGAAGCCATATATCGATGACCTACCCTCTCATTCCATGCACCGTGTAGATCATCCAATACACCTCCGCACCATTTTCCTTCGATGTCGGTTTTACCACATACGCTTGATTTTTGTGTAGAATCTGGCCGACTTCTGGGATTTATTGTTTCATGTCAAGGGATCAGGGTAGATCCTTTGAAGGCTGAGAATATTCTCAATCTCTTTCCTCATTCCTCACTTCGTCAGTTACAAAGTTTGCAAGGGAAGGCAAAGTTTCTCCATCGTTTCATCCCAAACTACGCTGAGCTAACTCTTGGATTTACGCGATTGCTCAAGAAAGGTTTTGAGTTTGTATGGGATACCACTGCCAACAAAGATTTCAAAGCTTTGAAACTGTCTTTGACATGTACCCCACTACTCTTCCCACTTGATTACAGTCGAGATTATTTCCTCTACCTTGCAGCCTCGGACTATACCATCACTATGGTTCTTGTCCAGGAGGATGATTCTCATGATGAACATGTCATCTATTACTTGAGTCGGAGTCTCACGACTACCGAAACCAAGTATTTACATGTTGAAAAATTGGCCTTGGTAGTCGTCCAAGTTGTTCAACGTTTCCGGCACTATATCCTTTCTCGCAAGACTACGGTAATTTCTAACTGCAACCCTATGCAACACATTCTTACACGCCAACTGCTAGGGGGAAAATACTCCAAATGGACTGTAATACTCTAGGAGTTTGGCTTAGAATTCGAACGCGCTAAGTCCAAGAAATCCTTGGTGTTTTTCGAGTTGAATGCGACCTTCCCTGCTCTGAGACGGAAAATGTAGCAACAAATTCATTACCCGATGAATCCCTTTTCCTGATTAGTTCCGATGACCTTTGGTACGGAGATATCATCATATATCTCCAGACCCAGACTTTTCGGCCCAATTTGTCTAGTACTGACCGTCATTGAATACACTACCAGGCCTGTCAGTATATTATCCTCAGTGATACTCTTTATCATCGTGGAATTGACTCCACTTTTCGACGCTGCCTCACATTTGACGATGCCGAGAAATCCCTAAATGACTGCCATTCTGGAGCCTGTGGTGGTCACATGTATGGGTATGCTACTGCCCAAAAGATCTTATGAGCAGGGTATTTTTGGCCTTCTTTATTCAATGATTGTATAATTTCCATCCAAAAATGCCATGCTTGCCAAACCTACAACAATAAAATACGATCACACCCTACTCCTCTACACCCTGTGGTCTCCATTGGTCCTTTTTCAAAATGGGGTATCGATTTCATGACATGTCACCCTCACTCGGCTGGGGGGCATGGATAGATTATTGTAGCCATAGATTATTTTATGAAATGGGTCGAGGCGATGCCAACATTCGACAATATCGGAAGGACTACAACATTATTTATATTCAATCACATCATTGCTCGGTTTGGTGTTCCTCAAGCTATCGTTACTGACCACGGTAGCCACTTTAGAAACTTCATGATGTCTGAAATCACTGAAAAGTTGGGTATTCGCCATGACAACTCAACACCCTATTACCCACAAGCCAACGACCAAGTTGAAGTAATAAACAAAATCCTCATTACCATGCTTCAACGAATGATAGAGATTCAAAAAATGAGTTGGCACACGATGTTGTTTTCAGCATTGTGGGCTTACCGGACATCCGTTAAGTCTGCTACTGGGTTTACACCATTCCAGTTAGTCTATGGTCTAGAATCCATCTTGCCAATTGAATGTGAGATACCCTCCCTAAAACTAGTCGTCAAACTTCTCCCAAACACTTATGCCGAAGAAGAACGTCTGTTGTATCTCATGCAATTAGACGAAACCCATTGTGATGCCACCCTAGTTATAGAATCCCAGAAGAAATGCATCAAATCCCAATACGACAAACATGTCAAGCCACGTGTTTTCTTCGAAGGCGATCTGGTTTCCCTTTACGAACAAGATCGGGATATGCTAGGAGCCAAAAAATTTGAAGCTATGTGGCAAGGTCCTTATATTGTCAGACGAGTTTTGGAGAAAGGAGCTTACGAGTTAATGGACTACGACGATATCCCTTTGAGTGAACCCAGAAATGGGTTATACTTAAAGAAGTATTATGCTTAAGACCACCTGTGCATGAGTGCTTGTATTTTATTGTATCATACTTTTTGTTACTTTAGTATGCTTTTTTCGTTATTTGCTCCTTGCCCTCGACCGCTTATCTTGCGTTGTGCTTGGTTTCCAGATGTCGGAGTCTTCACCACCCCACATTGGCTTCATCGATGGCGCTAGCCGTAGTACTCAGAACCTTGCTTCTGCTGCATGGGCAATTTACGCCCCTACAAACAAACTTATCAGTCTACGAGGTGTGTGCCTCGGTCGTGCGACCAATAATATTGCAGAATATAACACCGTCATCGAATTGTTGATTGATTCTATTTCACTTGATATTTTCCACCTGGTTATACGACTCGATTCACAGCTAGTAGTACTACAATTAAGTAACGTCTATGCTATCCGAAGTCCTACTTTATTACGGGTATATTTACGAATTCACCTCTTGGAACGTTATTTTGATTACATCGAATATCATCACATTCCTAGATGTCTAAATACATTGACTGATGCATTAGCTAACTATGTGTTAGACAGACATTTGGGGCATTTATAAACCAATCACACATCACATGTATAACACAACACAAAATAAACCGGTAGAAGTCGTATATATGTATATAACGATCAAAATTTTTTACAAAAAGTTTTTGTCCAAGGATCAAAATCTCAAAATACGAAGCCCATAACTTCTACAAAGTAGTGTCATGGATGACGCTCACGATAACACACAACTGCTCGGGCTACCCTACAGAGCATTCGACTGAGTGACTCGGACATGCCCACAGTATGGCGCTGGTAACATCTCGGGATCTCCCCAATAGCAATATCCAGGACATCCGCGGTCAACCCCTTCAAGTTCTATTCCACTGCCTCGTAGTCTTCGGCATCCCATCTCGCCACTGGAGCCACTTCTCCTCACCGTTGAATAGGAGACGTTCCTGGAGGTCGATATGGCCCCACATCTGTGTCATCAAAAACAAATTTTTTGATTAGTTCTTGGATAAACATAAAAACATTTCATATGATAAAATTTGCAAAAACATTTAAAAAGAACAAAATGTGTACTTCTTACCTAAGTCACCCCACTGAGCATCCTCAGGTAAGGCCAAATACAGATCCCCTCAGAAATCCAAACCAACATATGTGTAGTCGTCGATCATCAGCATCTGGGGCCTCAACCAGTCAAAAAATGAATCATTATACTTGATTATAGGCTCTGCTATGTGTCAAGACATGAGGTTGCACCACATCAACATCCTCGAATCGTGTGGGGCTGGTAAACCCCAATACACCTGTAATTGCAGCAGTGGGACCCTCTCGAGGAAGAATGACACCAAAAATGATCCATACCCAAACTGCTTCAAGTCACCCTTTCTGCACTTCGTCAATTGTCTCTTCATACTACAAAGAACTGCATCCGACCAGTTGAAGACCCGAGGCTCTGTGCACTCTATGGCGTATTGGAAATAGCTCTGGAGAGTCATGTGTGGAGCCACGCTCCCAGCCATACATGCAATAGTAAACAAGATGGTCTGTAGGGTCAGATCTTGGACCCCCCAAATGGAAACCTTACCCGTACTTCTCTCTACCTCGGGAACACAATATTGGCAACAATACTCGCTTATTGGGAGTCTGCCGCCTCTACCTCCAGTCAAAGTAGTACGGTATCCACGCCGTGACAACCCTGTTAAAAAATAGATATCCTCGATATCTAGGGTCAGCGTATGGACACCCATGTGAAATAACTGTTGGTCCACGTCCCACATGTGGACCAAGTATTCCAACAACCTGAGCTGGGCTCTCATGCCCAGAATCCTGAAGAATTTCAAAAGCCCATAGTCCCGCAAAGCAGTGACTGTACCCAGGTCATTCCCAACAATGGAATCATCCTCCTCATGTTCTCTTTCTCTCCATTCCAACATTGTGATGGTCAAACACCTGGAAAAGAGCCATGAGAGGGAAGTCAACAACTTGTTTTAAACTCTTGCATAATTTTTATTGAGCAAAACCTTACTTCAAAATCCATTTTTCGGTCCTCGTAGGCGATCCTTTTGCACAGTGAGAGATTCTCACAGGTCCCCTAAAGGCCACCTGCAAGAATCCTAGATTCTCACAGGTCCCACATGGCCCACCTGCGAGAATGCTTGGGTGCATGTTCCGACCCTAAAATGGACTCAAAACCCCAAAAATTGCCAATAAAAACAAAAAATAAGCCATGGAAAAGTTAGAGAATCAAGAGATTACCTCGTTGGTTGAAATGGTTCGCTGAATGATCGTTTGTGCCTCCCACAATTGAGCAAAGAAATTTGGGGGAAAATGAGGTATGTTGGACAAGTTCTTGGCAAAATCATAATGAAATGGTAAAAAAGCCCTTTTTACCCATATTTTTCCACTTTTTACTATATTTTTAGATTTTTTAGATTATTTTTATTACTTTGTCTATAAAACCTAATACCCTAATAGTCTTGTGAGTGTGTTTTTTCTCAGATATCGCAACTTCGAAGTCCGAACGAGGGGCTACGGGTGTTTTTTCTTTTGTCGCATGTATGACTACTTTTTTAGGGTTTTTTAGAAAAAACCTCGAGCTCAGTCTTCGTTCATTCTCGCGCTTGAAAATATATGAGAACGTAACCGAGTATACTTTTTCTCATCTTTTCTTACTCGTCATGGTAACACGAAAACGATGAACGTTAAGGAGTATCCTTTAATCTCTTTTCACGCTCCATAAAAATGAAAAGATGGCCGAGCGATCTTGTTCTTTTCACGCTCGTTAAAGTATTTGAAAAAATGTTCGACGGACGATAGTTTATCACTTTTTCGGTCTCGCCGAACTCTTTTACAAAAAATGATCTGGGAGAGTTCTCTTTAAGTGTTTTTTAGACTCTCAAAACATGAAAAACCCCCGAGTTTTCTATCCTTGGACTCATTAAACAAACATCAAAAGACCCGCAATGGGACCGAACCACTCCTTCCTAGGGTTCGTTAAACATACTTCGAGGGACTCATCCGAAGGATGAGCTTACATCGACAAGCATATGTTATCCTCCTCAATCTTGTGTAAAAATAAAGAGGTACTCGCCAGACATGGTGGGGGAAATTTTGGGAAAGGGATGTGTTTTCATATTCATATTAATGGAAGTAAGCGTCGCTCTTGAACATGACACCCCCTATTCATCATTTGAATCAGAGTTGGGGAATCCATTTGTCTCTCGTTCGACTTGTTACAAGGTTGTATCTTGGGTCATCTTTGAGTCAGTGCTTCCAAGTCCTTGATCGTGTCATTCATATGTTCAAGAGAAGTTCACACAAGCCCTCTATTGAGTTGGCCATCTGCAGTTGTCCATTCTTACTATGTCGGCCTTCCCTGTGTCCGTTTCGACCCCTATTCATACTTTGTTTCATCCTCAAAATCTGTTACTTATTTCATGTCATTGATGGGGGATACATCAAGGCCCTCCTGTGATGAGTCTTTTTCCGTTGACTCCAACTCATTATCCGGAAATGAGACTTAGAAATCATTTAGTACCTTGGAACCTGCATGCCTTAATGGCAGGTCTCTTCGCTTTCGACCGGGGTTTCACATCATTGATCCCTGATCGAGAGATTCCACCGAGTGCTCGACTTTAGCTCATGCATTCACATTCGTTCGGATTGTACTTTGGTACCTTGGGAGTCATTGACATCAATGGTGATTTCCCTCGCACTTGTTAACGGTTTTTATCAACGACTGGTAATTAAGTGGTTTCTACCATGTTCGAATTCAGCACATGTAATCACATGGCTAGGTTCGTACTTTCAGGTGACGGGATTGAAGACCCTGGGTCTCATCTTTTTGATCCAGGCTACGAGGGAGTATGTATGATTTGTATCGTCACATAGATCCACTTTGTATGTCATGTGGCTATGTCGTCTTAATTCAAGTCTTCTCACATAGATCCACAGTGTATTCCTGGTGGCTATGTAGCATTTTTGACGACATGGATCCACGGTGTATGATTGGTGGGCATGACCTACATTTATGATTCCATTCATTTGTGATCTTAGAATGGGAATGCCTACCTCAGAACTAGTATTATATTCTGTAGATGCTTGGTTGTTTACATGTTTCCGATTAGGTGCGCTCCTTGTTTCTGACACACACATGCATTTTACAAAGTATTTCGGCTGTCATAAGTTCCGGCCTCATACTTTGGGGGGCATTCTGTTACACATGGTTTTGGTCACTCTGGTGATGTCTCTACAAGTGATGTATTCAGGCTCCCACAAGGACTTTTTGCCTGAGAAAAGTGACTACTGTCTCCTTCCAAAACACATTTTTAAGATGAGTTCGCAGGCTGCCTATATTACAGGGTGCGAAAAATCCTTCATTCTCACAGGGAACCCAAACTTAGGGTGCAAACTATTCGTAGTCTTCTCTATAGGTAGGGTGCGAACCTATTTCAAAGCTTGGAAAAGAGAAGAGGTCACAAAGGTTCTAGAAGGGAATCTTCTAGAAAATGAGTTGGCATTCACATGGTTGGCATCCTACTGACTTCTCATATTTAGTGGTATCATCCTCATACATTTAACCATCTCTCCTTCTCCTATATATTGAAAGGTTTCTCATGGAAAATTTTAAGCAAGATTGAATGAAGAATTGGTGAAAGAATTGTGTGAAGAACTTTGCTTGGATAGAAGCTTGAAGACTCTATTTGGTCTATCGAGCTGTATTGGATCTTCTTCATGCAAGGGTAGATCAAGTGTGTGTGTTGGAACAAAGGGTCACTGAAAGGAAGATTGCGACATCAAGGCGATCTGGTTGTATTTTCTACTTTCATTTAATATAATACATCGGCATGTCCCTTTCCCATAAAATCACTCTTATTTTATTGCATAACTCCTTGATCATATGCATAG
>JASDQU011245096.1:20292-35511 GCA_032191745.1 Picea mariana
ATGTATAATGATCTATATAATGATGGATAGGTATCTATCTATATTTTTCTATGAGCTCCATTCACCTCACAACAATGTAAAAGATATTATTATGATAGATTTCGGAAAGACTTATGGGATGAACTAAAATGCATGGCATATACTCAGAAAATTAAAGCCACTCTTGTATCACCCTTCTTCCCATATGCCCAATTAATATACATGTGCTACTTATATATAAATATAAAAGGGTGAACATATTTTGAAATAAAAGGGAAGATGAAAACATTATTAATAGTGTGGGAAGTATAAGTAAACCCGTAGGGGCTATGGACACTTGTTGATAGCAAGGATATGTTTATATGATACCGAGGAAACTTTGTCAGGGCTATGGATTCTCACTAGCAGCGAAGCAATTCCAAGAACAAAGATACAAGGAACACACTTATGTATATTCCTACTTAAAACTAAAAGATCAAAACCCACGATTGAACTGAAGCTAATCAGAAGTACACCTTTTAATTTGAGGATTTTCCTCATTCATTGGCTCACTGAAAAGGATGTGTTAGATAACTTTCCCGAGGGTAGATCATATATTTTTAAGGATTTAGCATTAATGTGGTACCCATAATTACAAAAACACTGATTGCAATTATATGATCTTGTCTGTGTATTCATGTTTGAAGTTAAGGCCCTAAATATTCAATGATAGAGATAATTGATTCTTTTAGTGTGTTGTCATTTGTTCTGACCACGACAAACCCTCCTTTTATTTTGTGCTCTTATGAGCCAAAATAAATGGATCCCCTACCAATCCTAAATATAAAATCCTAACCTACCTATAATACCACTCTGCCTAGCATTCCATTACCTACATAGGTATGAGTGCAAGTAGTTTGTAAATKCTAACTATTGAAGAGTCCTTTGTGGACTATACACTACTAAGTCTTGTACAGATATTCTTCTCCTCATTTTGGAAAGTGCTCCTTGAGAAATCTTCTGCTAAAACCCTATTTATGATTAAGTGGTGTTTTGGTACTCCAAAGATAGAATTAATCAACCACCARATGGCTTATTGGATATCTAAAGTTGAGGAAGTGGCATTGAAATTTATGATGCAACATGTCCTCTCAGAKTTAATTTAATGAACCATTATCTTTTAATCAATCCAAATAATWTTCAATATCAAGTAAATCAATGGGGAAAACAGATATCAACCAAATTGGTATTGGGAAAACCCAAAACTAGTTTCTCAAACCCTTAATTCAAAGTTTGGAATTTATAATCCTTCTAGATGAAACATGATTCTCTCTGCTTGAACGACTCATCCTCTTCCACCCTCATACCAAGTTGTTGAAGAGTTCCTAAAGTTGAATAATTATGGAATGAGTTTCCCCAACTGGCTTCCATCAACTAAATCTACGGAAAGGCAAATGTTGGACTATCCCTTATGATCACAAAATTCATTTCCTTAACCATAATCTTCTAGATAATCAAAAGAAAGAGGAGGGAGGGGTTAATTGATATTTAATATGTGTAGTATACTAGGATAGGGAGAAAACTCACAAATCCATATTTTCTACTTGTACGAAGCAATCTTGGTACTCACCTTTATGAGGTAAGGGACGAGTGTGATACAAACAAGTAGCTTCTTCCCACGATATTCTCATTAATACTTTTTGTTACATCTAATAGTTATTACATAATGCACATGTACAATAGTATAGGATCAGAGTGAAAGCATGAGTGCCTAACAAAACAAACAAAGAAAAGGTTATATTGTTGGTGTCCTAAAAATTTGACTTCAGTTGATTTTAACCTATCAAACTGTCACCTATTAAATACCATGATAAATAGAAAGTTAGGTTTTGAAAGAAATGCATGTACATTGCTTGAGGGTTTTKTGGAACTTGCCCTTATAAWTTTTTTTGTCTATGCAGGAGAGGGAGATACTCAAAACAACGCARAAAGAAGTATGACAACTCAGAAACTCATTAGAAAATATGCTCTTCACCTGCAAAATAAATATGAATAACCACTATATAGGAGATGGGAAGATAGGTGCTACATCGGATTGAAGATAGGAAGAGCAGACAATGATGGAAAACTATMTGTTTAAACTAAGTGCTCAATGTTTCCGACAAGCCTAGAAGAACCACACACATAAACTTCACAAGCCATTCTCATTGGTTTACGAWTACAGGAGTGAGAATGTAATCATTTTGTGGAAGCACTATAAGATCTAAATACAAATACTCCCAAGCCACAGTCTACGAGGATGCAAGCATTGCAGGCATCAAGATATTTTGGGATCACCAAGAAAATCTAATCTATAAATTCCCCACAAACCTACGAGTTGTATATCGTTCAGACCCTACCTCTATGAACTTCACCTATGTAGACCCCACCATAGAAAATCCAATCCTTTGTGGGCCTCATGTGCATAGGTTATCCATGCTTAAAGTCCATTTCATTCCCATAAACCCACACCGCAAATCCTTTTTCTCGGAAGAACCGCAAGGCTTTGTTGTCTAATGTCCATTGGTGGGACCCTATTGTTGGCGATACCAAATCAAGATCACATAATGGATTTATAGTATAACCGAAAACCCACAATCCGTAGACCACGTGGGAGATTTTGTGTGGGATAATTTATGCAGGTTTCCTCCTATGAAAGTACTAGCACAAACATATTGTACCTCCAAAACCATGCAGCCTGCAAACCTACCACTAACAAATGAAATCCATGCAAAACTTATGAATCCATCCTCACCACATAGAATCCTTGTTCGAAGTCCCGCAAACCTGTATAAGCTCCCGCAAACTTGCTTACAATGCAAGTGTTATGCAAACTCACCCTCTAATGATAAGTGATGATATCTTTTCATATATGTGGATCAATCAAGCTATCATTTCATACACATGAAATCACTACAAAATGAAAAAATAAAAATACCGTACAAGGCATTATGAAGAGACATAGGTCAAATCTTGAAGAATTTCATTATTTTGATACAAAGGATAATAACTATCTTGGATTTTTAGGTTTCGAGGGAAAAATATAGCAGGTCGAGATAGGGGTAGGAGCTCATCACCACGCATGAAACCTGATGGGTGACGGTCATACCTAAAGATATATAAGACACACAGATTAGAATCTCTGACAACAGATACACTAATGGAATGTGAAAGATCGTGGATTGAAGAAGAGAACATAAAGCACATCACTCAAAGATTACATGGATCCTGGGTAATTAATGACCGAATCGTTCTTTCGAGCGAGAAGTGTTTAATTTGAAGATGATAACAACCCTTTCATCTCGTCATAACATTACAAGGACTATCACACTAGATGGATATAAGAGGGACACGGGGGACATGGAAACGTCATTGTTTAACATAAGGAGAAGTTATAACATGATCTACCATGGCCACAACATTAGAAGATATATACTGATTCTCCTGGTTATTTCCACTACTAAGAACTGTTAGGATTCAATAGCACCAGACGTAGGAGGAGCTTCAGTTATTTTCACAATAAAAAATGTACATGTTCTCATATAACATAGGATACAGTTGGAGAGATTGCAATAATACACAATTCAATCTAAGGTCCATCCATATCAAAATGAATACCCAAGTATTGACAATGTAGCAGAGGCAAAGAAAAAGAACAAAGGTTGACAGTTATTCATGTTTTCAAAAGGAGAAGGATGAAGGGAATATTTTTGCTTCCTTCTCGACCAACTGGGTTCCCCGAGTGAATGCAAGAGGTCAAGGATCAATGAACATGTTTTCATGTCTTTGGTTGTCATTTGAACCAAATTTTTAGCTGAAGAGCCATTCACCTCCAAATATTTTAAGCTTCTCATCTTCCTGAGGGGATAAGAGTAGGAAGAAATATTATGTAATAATTTTTCTCTACTTTTTGAAAACCGAAAATGTAAAAGGAATGGGAAGAGGAGAAGTTGTAGTGTTAGTAATTGAAAATCTCTACAACTAGGAAGGTCAATAGTCCTCCTTCATGTATAAGAGAGAGCTAGTGTAACTAGAAGAGGGTGGATAGAGAACCGAAATTGAGCGTTGTATAACTACCTATCAGGCTCAAAGGTGGATGAGAAATCTCTCTTATTGTTATTGTATTTATGAGAATGAACCATTTCTTTGAGGGAGGATAATACCAAGAAAATTCATGATTCATACTATTGTTTATTTTTTTCTGCAAATGTTTCTCGATTTTTCATTTCTGTCAATTGTCATTTGTGGAAGCTAATTATGAATTAATTGTGAGCTTAATTACATGAACACTCTTATGTTCATCTACATGCAAACAAGTATGATAATATGATTTGATTCTATGAAATAAGGACTATTCTTGTTTTTCACTTTGAGATGTATACCTGTAATTGATTATGTTATTGTTAGAATAGGATAGTAGTTGCACATTACCATAGGATTGCATCAACATATTAGATAAGTTTTTCATTTGGGATTTAGTATAGATTAGATGAAACTTCTCTCTTCTAATATAAATTCATTCATTTAGAGGAAACTGGTCCCATATACCAATGGGGATTTCTATTCAAACGAGAGTGGGTCTAATTGGGACATGTCACTGGGAAACTCCCCCTAATATCGGTGTCCATATTTTCCCCCATGTCAACAGATCAATATATTTACATGAGTCTTCCAACATGCTCAAATATGTGCATTTCCCAATTAGGGAAGTTGATAACCCCTTCTCCACAACTTGCGAAGAAATATCCTAGTGGTCAATCATAGCCTTTTCACCAGATATCTTACTAGTGGGATTATGAGGGTACTTGAGATAACTAGTGATAATTCCCTTGGATTTCATCACCTTAGGCATAACTTACTATAAATTCTCATCCATACCTTCACTTTGCTTACTCAATGAATTTCAACATTGTCATTTACGACATTTGGAAGGCCTTGTTACATATTATGGTTTCCTCGAATCTTGATAATATCATAGAAGTGTCCATGCCATTCGTTTTTCATCTTTATAGAACTTGTCACCAAAACCACCTTTTCTACAATTGGAAACACACTTGGAAACCAATTTTTTCACCCCTTGAGCACTTACATTGGTACCACCATTGTTCCTTTTGAGGACACATTCACTTAGAAAACTCTTTTACAAAAAAATTAGTTGATTGTAATTTGATCTATATTTGAGATCAATGACACTATTATGAACTCTTTCCACCCTAGGAATTCTCTTTGGATCCATGGTATTCCACCTTTTATTAGTGGTCTCCTACCTCTCTCTATATCATTATCTAGGCACACCACCACTTATATTAGCATGTCTCACACAACCAATCACTCAACACCACCCCCTCTGCCACCACCCCCTCCCTCTAGTAGAGGAAACTTTGTTTGCAAGATCTTTCCATTTATTTCTAGTTTAAACCTTTTGGACTTATCATGTCTTATTAATGACTCCACCCTTCATGACCCAACTTGGCTAGCCATGCCTATCAAGTTGTCATTGGATATTCCTAAATTCGAACAATGAGTAGGAGAGGACCCATCAAAGCACGTGATAAACTTCCATCTATGGATTTTTTCCAATAACATAAGCAAGGATTTTGTCACGCTTAGACTATTCCAACACACTGTCATTGGAACTTCCACCAAGTGGTATGTTGAAATTTCCACTAGACATCGTATTCCTAACCTTTTTCAAACTACCAATATGAGACAACACAAGAGTTAATATCTTCACTATATGTTACCAAACCACCTTCACTCACATGATAGACCATATCCACAAGTGGAGAAGTAGGAAGAACCTTTTGAAAATTGACTTAAGAGGATAACCTTCTCATGTGTTGGTTCTTGAGACCCTTCTTCCATGCTATTGTGAAATTTGTGGCTACTGCCCTTCCCCACATTGTAAAGAATAAATATTGAAAGAACAATAGTTTGACCTCATTTATTCATAATCATAGTATCTATATACCATAATTTTTTATGCTCCACAACACCCTTCCCTTGAACCTTTTGTCCAAGGGTATCTCATGCCATTGGTGATATTATAGGGTCACTCACTCATGCCACAAATAATTTTGGTAGTATGTCCTTGAGCCTTGGAACTAGTCTCCATGACATTTTTATGGGGTGCTAGTACATCTTATGGGGGATCCAACATTCTCTATGGTATCCCTAATCCCTAATATCATACATAAATCATCCTTTATATAATGGGGACAACATCTCCTACTCTAGTGCCTCCACATTTTATGGAGTTCCATCACCTCATAACACATACAACCCTTTCACTCAAAGTGCCATCTTACCGCCAATAATAGGGGTAACTAAGGAGATGATGTCTCGAGGCTCACGTGTTGAGATCCAAATAAACAGATAGAACCCCTCTTCTCACCACACATCACCATTCATCGACAACGATAGTGTCCACCACCCCAACATGGCCCAGAAAAGAAAACATGTCTTGCTTCATGAGGTAACAAGTCCAGTCTTGTGGTAAGTGTCATTTTAATAATTGAAGCATTTGTGCATGTTGCAAAGATTCCTTTCTTGATTATGAAAACATTTTCTTGGAAATTATACCTTTTGCCTCATTTCACCTTGGTGGTTGACATTGTTTCCTAGTATGCAGGTCACCCTTGGGAAAAGGGATTATACTGGGGGGTCTCCTTGAAGGGTCATCGTACCATTCTCTAACATACTTATCACTTTCCACACCTCTTCCCTTTTGTTTCTTCATCTTTTCAGTTTTTGGTCATATTGACCCCAAGAAGGTCTTGTACCTCATTTCATGGGAAGAAGAGGCTAAAGGCCCAAAGGTGTTGTAGCTGGAAAAATTTAAAACCCATAAATTATCCTTCTAGATGCTCGCCCTAAGGTCCTGAGAGTAATGAAATGCTTCTCCATAAAAAAATGAAGGACCTTTTCAAAAATAAAACACATAATTAATAAATGTCTCACTTGTTGTGGGAATGCATTTGCGATGTCTTTCACTTTCCTTGCACATGACACTCAATGTCTTCCTAAATCCAAGTAGCATTGCGGTGCTCCTTACTTTCCATTGCACATAACACTCAATGTTTTGGACCATAATAAATTAAGGGAAAATAAAGGGCTTGGAAAAAGGTTGCATTCAAATGAGGGATGTGACACACCCTCCACAAAGGCACCCATAAATGAGACAATATGAGCCCTTCATTTGTCAAGAACCCCATGACAAAAAGTCATGCCTCCATCCACCTCATACTCATTACATGAATTAGATAGGGTCTTCTTAGGAGACATTTCTTGACTTGGGGATTGGTCTACCCAATAGGGCACCATGACAACACTCCCATACGTAAATTTGGTAAATTTTATAAGGTCTTTGAGCATTTGTTTAGTTTGAAAAGGGTGGATTAAATGAACATGTTTGGGTGGTTCCTTTATTAAATGTGGCTTAATTGGCATGATACATGTGACTTGTGGAACCTTGGAGGGCATATGTGTTTTTCTTTGCAAGACCTTTCTCAGTGAAAGCTATCCATGGAGGAATTATGCCATTTTGACCTTCATGAGATGTTGAAAACCCCAAGGATGGATGCCATACCCCACATGATGTGCATAGGACCCCAGAGCATTTGTGTGAAAGGGATAGAGGACGTTGCCTTTGGAGGAACTTTGATATCACTAGAGGATGAAATCATGGCCCTTTTCACCTAGATGTTAGCCTTTGGAGGCCTAGGACGTCACCTTCTAATCCCTCAATGTCATTTTACGGCTAGGGTTTTGGTGGGTTTGATGGTTCCAAAGGTGATGTGATGTAGTTTGAAGGAAGGATATGCATGGTGTGACACTATAGCACATGAGATCTTGACACATGGCCTTTAGAGGCTCAACGATTTGCATCTTGATGCTCAATGTCTCACTTTGAGGCTCAACTTCACCCTTCTAGGGAATAACGTCACCCTTTTTAGGGTTTTACTTTATGTAAATTTTATTTTTTGCAAGTTGTAGAAGTAAATAAAGGGGGTCAGCTCTGTTTTAATTTGTTGTTGACAATTTAATGTGGACAAATTGGTTTAGATTTCCACATATAAATAGAGGCCATCTCTTTTTCATTTTCACATATCATCACTTGAGAAATACATAACTCTTGGCTGAAATTTTCTCCCTACTTGGGAAATTTTCTATCTCTTGTCTCCTATGAAAATGGATGCTTTACTTGTCAATTGGTGGAACAAAGGCTAGTGACTTCTCTTGGATGTTTGTTCTTGGAAATTTTGGTGGAATATCTTTGATAAGTAAGAGTTTTGCATGCTATCTCTTGGATTAGGTAAGGAATTTCTGCAATTTTGTATGTTTCTTCTTGATTTTAATGTTATGTTGTCAAACTCTTGGAGGAGTATAAAGTCATACACCCTCCATCAAGGAATTTCTCTCTATTGTTATTGAAAAGGCTTAAGGATTGCTACAAGGAGTAAAAAGGCTTACACCCTTGTGACAAGACCTTGCTAAGGTTTTTTTTTCTCTAGGTAGTAAAAAGGCTTACAACCCTAGAAGAGTAATAAACCTAACTCAAAGAAAGAGAATCCATTACCCAATATATAATACACTAATATTTGCATTGGAGATTGAATATTGTTGCATTAGTAAACATGAATTTTGAGATATTGAATTGTTCAAGTGTGGATCTAAATTCTATATACTTTTATCTCGCGTGTCTTCTAAAGGAGTCTTGATTGGATAAGTGTTTGAGTTGTTGTAATAAAAATTAAGCTACAACTATTAGGGTTGCATCAAACTCACTCTCTCTTACTCTTTTACAACTTTTCTATTGCTTAAATTCACTTGCAAGCTAACATAATTGATCTATTGTTTAAGAGCTATTGTTTGGGTGGCTTACTTGTTGATTTTGGTGGCTAGAACTTGCTGTTGTAGAAAAAAAATTCTATAGACATAAGGCTGTTATACAATTATTTTGATAAAACTCATTAACACCCCTCTCTTCCTATTAAAGTCTTGGTTTAAACATTGGAAAATTGTTTACTAATTACTAGCTTTATTTCCAACATCATACACTTGATTTTGATGGTTTAACTTGCAACTATCATAGTATCTTTACTATTGATATATATTTCCATACTGCTACAATTTTGGGACAACAGGGTTTCATGTTGATTCCCCATTGGTTTTGAAGCTTGTGTCATCGTATATTGTCTTGTTTCGGTAGGTCTAACATTGTTTTGTAGGTACACAACCTTGGAAATCATTTACCAACTCCTAAGACTCTTTCCCCAAGCCTCATTCTCATCCTTTACCTTGAACTATAGGAGTACTCTTCGAGCTCTTTTTTGATCCCATTGTAATCCCCCTAGGGTCACCTGGGAAGCCTCCCTTGGGTCAGACTTGTCCTTCACTAAAACGAGGGGGACATATTTTGAGATGACAATGATAGGTATTCCCAGTTGTGTCACACACTTGGTGTTTGGGTTGGGATTTTCCCAAACTAAAAACTGTGCGAAAACATTTTTTGCACCATTGTCGTGGAGGATTTTGAATCCTTCCCAATCCCATCATGACACTTGGAAAGTCTATCCAAAATAATTTACCCATAGTTTGCCTAACGAATTCATTTGATGGAAGTTCCCTTTTCACTTTTGATGAACTTCATGTAAGTTTATCTGGTGACTCCATTGTGATAAGGTATGAAGATTTCATTGAGCATTCATGTTGAATATACATATGATGAAGAGTGGATTTTTGGGCATTTCATGGAATGTATAATGCCCTTGATATTGAGGACATTACAGGGTTCCCGCACCCATTCCCTCTAGAATTTAACAAGAATATTCCAGGGTTCAATGGGGATTCTTCTGATACTGTCTCAAACATCTTGTCATTTGCAAGAAATGCATCCATGTTCGATGAAAGACATGAAGACCTTTTGGTGAGATCATTCCCATCCTCATTGGGGTGAGAGAAAAAGGACTAGCTCAAGTACACTTGCAACCCAAAGAGTATCCCTTCCCTTAAGGTTTTCGTAGAGTACTTTCTCAAATTCTAGGGTCCAGTATCCCAAAAATTTGAAGACATGTATCATAAGCTCCTAATAGCCCTGCGAGAGGAGGGAATTTTAGATATTTTTGAATGTAATATAAAGGTTGATGATAATGATGCATCCCTTGAGGAAGACTCCAAGGAAGTGCAAGATCTTGACAAGACATCACCTGCCAAAGAGAAATCCCATGATGATGAAAAGAATAAGGGTTTCCTTTTTAATCCTTTGGAGAACAATCAGATGAAGTGCTCCTCATTGAGAATTAAGGCCCTTGTAATGAAGAGGCACTGGAGAACCATGTCCATGAATAAAGTTTCCAAGAATAAAAGGAATAATTTCAATGAAGTGCAACATGTTGAGGAACCTGGGATGAGACATGAATATTAATTCTCTCGTTTGATGAAGTTGTTCAGCCTTGCATTCTTCCTGCACAAGAATATGAATAAGTAATCAATTCCAATGATGAAAATAAGTTCATGGAGCATCCCTCAGATATAGTTGATAATCATATTGATGATTTCATATGTTTCCAGAAGAAAGGATGGGATATTGGTTGTTTCGACTTCGAAGGAGATCCCATCTATGACATTGAGGGTAACTTTCACATAAGGAATGCAAGAGTCTTTCCTTTGGAATATTTATTTTCATATGTCGACGATCAAGATATTTGGTATCTTGATGATAATATGAGCATAGAGTGGTCTCATCCATATGAAGATGACTTTTCATAGTATACTCATGATGAAGTTCAGTCATACTTTGGGATTTCTGATGCATACCCTTTCGGGCACTCAGATTTGTTGTATGATGAAGATTTTCAACCACCCTTGTGCTCAAATTTTGGTTGAAATGAGGCCTTGGTCATCCCAAAACAATTAGAGATTCACACTACCGAGGAGCAGTGTTTTCATCCTAGGGATTTTTACAAGGATTTGCAGATGAAAAAGAAATGACTTTTCAGTGGCAGGAGGATTTCTTTCTCCAAACTTGAGGCTATCCCTTACCTTTTATCAACTTCTTTGGGAAGCCATGTAGTTTTGTTCCAATCTATCATCTCCTCTCCATATTTAGGAAGTAGTGGTCATGTTAATGAGGAAGAAGATGATCCATCATGTGGCAACCTTATTCAAAGATGGGTGGATCAAGCTTGCGGCTATTCTTTCCAACATGATTTTCTCCCTCCCACCCACCTCCATGAGTTGTTTCATATGGTTGATCACATGCTTATTTATGCTCATGATTATTATATTCCTGATTTATATTTTTTGTATTATGTGATTAATCACAAAGGGATATACCTTGACGAGATGATCGGTTGGTTGCATTGGTTGTATGATTTCACCTGACATATTTAGGACCTGATTTCCATGTGTCTTGGGCCTAGGTAAGTAGGTGGGACATTTGATTTCGTGCATTTCATTTGTGTGTTCTCGTAGTGTAGTCACATTTTTTTTAATTCTTGATTTTTCATATTGTTCTCTTGCATTATTGCATAGTTGTTGTGATTGGATTGAGTCATTTTATATGTTAGTTAAAAGTTTTTGAAAAATGCAAAATTTTCTTTTTAAGGAGTAGTTGGATTTTTGAAGTTTTGATTATATGAATAAAGGGTGAGCAAGCCACCCCATTATGCTCTAATATTTTTCTTAATTATATGTAGGAACATGTCTTACTAAGAGACATTGAGGTTATCATGTAATCTACTATGAACACATATCCCCATGTAGGAACCAGATGTTACCCCCCAGGCTAGGGGTAACTTAGGAGATGATGTCTCACAGTCCACAAGTTGAAGACATGGAGTTCCAAGAGCCAGATTAGTAGACAAATCCATTCCTCTCACCACACATCACCATTCATCAACAAAAACAATGTCCACCACACTAGCATGGCTCAGAAAGGACAACAGGTATTGCTTCATGAGGTAAGAAGTCTGGTATCATGGTAACTATCATTTTAATAATTGAATCATTTGAGCATGTTCCAAAGAGCCCTTTCTTCATTGTGAAAATTTTTTCTTGGAAATTATACCTCTTTCCTCATTTCACATTGGTGGTTGACATGGTTTCCTAGTAAGTAGGTCACCCTCGAGAAAATGGTTGATATTGGGGGGTCTCCTTGAAGGGTCATCATACCATTCCTGCACATACTTATCACTTTCCACACCTCTTCCCTTTTGTTTCCTCATCTTTTGGGTTTTTGGGATTATTGACCCCAAGAAGGAATTGTACCTCATTTCATGGGAAGAAGGGGCTAAATGTCCAGAGGTGTTGTAGCTACAAAAATTAAAATCCATAAATTATCCCTCTATATTCTCTCCCTAAGGTCTTGAGCGCAATGAAATGATTCTCCATAAAAATTGAAGGACATTTTAAAAAACAAATCACATATTTAATAAATGTCTTGCATGTTGGGGGAATGCATTTACTATGTATTTTACTTTCCTTGCATGTGGAACTCAATGTGTTCCTAAATCCAAGTAGAATTGTGGTGCTCCTTACTTTCCATTGCACATAGAACTCAATGTTTTGTACCATGATATATTAATGGAAAATAAAGGGATTGGAAAAATGTTTCATTATAAATGAGGGATGCAACACACCCTCCACAAGGGACCCATAAATGAGACAATACGATCCCTTGATTTTTCAAGAACCCCATGCCCAAAATTCATGCCCCCATCCACCTCATACTCATTATATGACTTAGAGAGGGTCTTGTTGGGAAATATTCCTTAACTTAGGGATTGGTCTACCCAATAGGGCACCATGACTATCAGATGTTAGGAAATGCAAGGCACTTCCACAGTAATCCTAGCAAAAGAGAAGAATAATTTAATCAAGAAAGAAAATGACACAAGCAATCACACTGTACACCGAGATTTTACCCCAGAAACCCTTAACCGAGAAAACCAAAATTCCTTTGAGAATTATTATCTCTTGTTGTCTTATTCAATTAGAATAAAAGGTTACATATCTAACCTTGGTCCACACCTAAAACATAATCGACATCATACCCTCTTGTATAGGCAAGAAAAACCCTGTAGCCAATTCGGCTTACACATGCATGACCAACAACCTACAATTTACACATGTAATAACATATTTTTCATTAGCCTTTACAGCCTTACACAAAACCTCTTTATAGTATTTACAACAGGAAAAACCCTAAATATTGGCACCCAAAAAAAGTTACAGATCCATGCATATCATTGACTACAAATCCCGCAAATCTCAGGATTTTGTTACAGTCGAATCCAAGTCGGGTTTACCAATCGGCCTTCATTCAGTCTCTAGTCATTCATCTCACGCTCACACTTCAACCTCTTATCAGTTGAATTTCCATCAATATCTTCGAATTCAACTTTACTCGATCGACTCCCTCAACCTTCAACTTGCAGTTCATCTACCTTGACTTCGACCTGTTGTCTATCCACCTTGACTTCGACTTGTTGTGGATGATATCAATCTACCTCAACTTCGATTGTCAGTCGATTCACCTTGACTAGACTTTCACTGCAAATAATATAACAACCCAACATTCTCCCACTTGTTTTCTTCTTTGCTGAAACAAGAGATTCTTGAAATTTCATTCACAAACCTAGGGAAAAAATGCTCATTTCCTCTCTACACCAAGATGACTTCACATCACTCATATACTTTCTCCAGTAGCACCTTGTTTCTTTTCACCATGTCTCTTATGAAATGGTATTGTACATCATTGTGCTTAGTATTTGAATGATAATCAAGGTTCTTTTCTAGAAATATTGTGCTTTGAATATTGCAACTTACTTTAATAGCTCTCTACTCAAACATGATTCTTGAACACAAACTTTGAAGCCATACTGCTTCTTTTCTTCCATGAGTGGCCGCCATGTATTCATATTTTTTTTGTCGACAAGGCTACGACTACTTGTCGCTTACTCATCCAAATTATTTCCCCACCAAACATCTTGAAGACATATCTGATGGTCGACCTTCGTCGATCCAGATCTCCAGCCCAGTCGACGTCGACAAATCCATGTACATCTAATTTACCACTGTCACCTCTAGGTTTTCCTTGGTAGCATATAACATAGTCCGTCATGCCAAAAAAATACTTGAATACTCTCTTGACAATTGTCCAGTGCTCCTTTCCATGTGTTGACATGTACCTGCTCAACACTCCCACTGCATGGGAAATGTCTAGTCGAGTGCAGACCATCGCATACATCAGACTACCAAACACATTTGCATAGGAAACATGTGCCATGTCCTCTATTTCTTCTTGTATCTTTGGACACTATTCAACAGTAATCCTTGATCCCACATGAATTGGCACCTTCACCGGTTTGTAATCCTACATGTTGAATCCTTTCAGAATTGTTTCAATATACTTTGTCAGATTCAAACAAATATTTTTAGCGGCTCAATCTCACTTAATATCCATTCCCAGAATGAACTTAGCTGCATCGATGTCCTTCATGTTGAACTTGGAGGATAGTTGCTTCTTCACCTCCTTTATTGCTTCCATGTTGTTTCCAATCAACAACATGTCATTGACATACAAAGCTACATATATGAAATTCTCACCTTCTTCCTTGGAATATATGCAGTGATCAACTTTGCTCTCACAAATCCCAAACTAAGGATGTATGTGTCAAACTTTTGGTACCATGTCCTTGGAAATTTCTTTAGATCATAATGGGATATTTTGAGTTTTCACACCAACTCTTGTTTTCCCTTTACTACAAATCCTTTATGTTGTTTCATGTAGATATCTTCTTCTAGGTCCCCATGTAGGAACGTTGTCTTTACATCCATTTTTTCTATCTCTAGATCAAATATTGCAGCAAGAGACATTAGTACTCTAATGGAAGTTAGTTTTTCAACAGGGGAGAAAATATCACCAAAGTCGACTCCCTCGACTTGGGAATAACCTTTCACTACCAGTCGATATTTTAACTTCTCGACTTATCCTGTGACATTCATCTTCTTCTTGAACACCCACTTGCCACCGAAGGGATTTTTTCCACTAGGTAACTTGACTAAATCCCATGTCTCATTATTGTACAAGGATTCCATCTCTTCTACCATGGAGTCCTTCCATAGTTTACCCTTTGTCAAGTCAATTTCCTCACCAACTGACTTGGGCTCATCATCGATGGCAGTTAAAACGAATGTGGAATGGAAGTCGGGAGGAAT
>JASDQU011245097.1:0-26073 GCA_032191745.1 Picea mariana
TTCTGACGACAACTCTTATCGATGCAACGGTTTTTTATATATAAACAACGAAAATCTCTCGTCACTTATGCGATGACAATTTCTGTTGATGCCACAGTTTTGCTGTATGAACAACGGAAAGTTGTCGTCGAATAAGCAACGACAACTTCTATTGATGCGTTGGTTTAGCTACATAAACAACAGAAAGTTGTCGTTGAATAGGCAATGAAAACTTTGATTGATGAGTCAGTTTAGCTACATAAACAACAAAAAGTTGTTGTCGAATAGACGATGACAACTTCTATTGATGCGTCGGTATAGCTACATAAACAACAAAAAGTTGTTGTCGAATAGGCGACAAAAACTTCTATTGATGTGACGGTTTAGCTATATAAACAACGAAAATTTGTCATCACCTATTGGACGACAAATTCTATTGATGTGTCGATTTAGCTATAAAAGTTGTTGCAATTTAGACTAAAAGTTGGTTTCACATTGTTTTCCTGTATTGTCTCTTTTGCGACGTTTGATCAAGTTCGTCGAAAATTCCACGTCACATAAACCAACGTTTCAGAGACTCCAGATTCATTGCCATATCAACGACATAACATCTCAATAGCGTCGAAAAATTCATCGCAAAATGGGCCAAATATATTAGTGTGAAGGGCCGAGTCGAAACGTTTCCAGTATATGGAAGGCCAAGGATTAGAGATCTCTTGTCGTGACATGGAAACCCGACTCCATTGTTGTATTTTTTGGCACAAATCCTGATGTACACGGGTTGTAGTGGAGCATCCTGCGTATACGCATGTTCTATAGCTGATAGGGCGCTTATATGTGGAAAAATGTTTTTTTTAGCTCCGGATTTATCAAAAAGGGATGATAAGTCTGCATAGGGAAGTGGAAAAAGGCCCTCTGTGTAAGATAGCAATGGTGAGACAAATCTTTCTATAACATAAAGGAACTTAATCTGCATGCTCTTTAGTGCCTCATAGGGAGACACAATCCCCAAATGGAGCCTAATGTTGTAATATAGGTTAAAATTCTAAATAAAATTTACAATTTCAATTTAAAATAGGTAATTTGGAATTTTATATTAGTCTATTTATTGAATTTTATTTGTTTATTCTAGATTCTAACTTGAGTTTTAAAATCTTTATTTTGTGTAAATGTGCTTTCTGTATTAGGTTTAATTTTGACTCTAATATTAGTCAAACTTTAGTTAGATTTCTAATAATATTAATTTTAGATTTTATTAGTTTTAGTTTTATTAGATTTTAGTATTTAGGTTTTGATTTATTAATTTTGTTTTTAATTATTTATAGTTTTAGTTATATTCGTTATTGTTATAATTATATACTTTTATTGTTGATTTTAGATTTTATACGAGCTATATATTAGTTTTATATTTATTATTATAATAGTCATGTATTTTTATTAAGTTTTGATTGTATATAAACTTTATAGTATATAATGTTTAAAACTAACAAAAAACTTTTATTTGTATGCAAATATATTCTGATAAATGTGGAGCATAGATGAAATAAGGAAGAAAGATGGATGGTTCATAATAAATTGCGCCCCCCTGAGCCTGCAGTTAGTTTAATCATAGCCAACATGTCTCGATGACGAGATAGATCAACCTTGATGTTAAGTCGAACTGCAGATTACGAGAGTTCAATGCACCCATTTATGGAGATCCAACAGTGGAGATCATACTGTCAAATCAATGGTATTCAATATTTCAAACCATGGACCTCAAGATATTTTGATATTGGAAAATGCTAAATCTCTTGACATCCCAATGATGAAAAAAGTCATATTCCCACATCATCATGCCAACTCAACTCCAGTTGTATCCAATCAACGAGTGCCACATGTAAACTTGGAAACTTGCAAAGACATAGGTCAACACCCCAAAACTGGATGACATGTGTCATGTAATTTTTCCACCTTAGTTCCATCATGGACCAGTACAAATAATCCACGTGTCCAAATGATGTCAACATAATGTCGCCGGGTCCATTTCTGAATATCTGACTGTAGAGATCATGCCTTCAGATCAACGATCCTCATTTTTTCGGACCATATACCTCGAGATGTTTTGGTGTTGGGAAGTGATTTATGTCCCGAAGTCCTGATGACACAATACATTAGCATTGGCGTCATGTCAGACCTCAAACTATGGGAGATTTTGATGATTGGAAATTTCTTTAAGTACCAATGTCACGATACACCAACATTAACATGTGGCTTTCCAACAAAACATATGTTAGAGACAATGAAATCTTTCCATGTGTACATGTGGAATTATTTGAAGACACAGGACATACATATGATCTAAGTGACACAAGGCATATATTTCTACCACGTCAATGAAAATAGGGACCAACAAGAGGTTGTTGTGTGTTTGTCGGACCAGATCATCTTGGATCACCGAACATCATCTTGGATCACCGAACTTCAGCACTGCCACATCATCTTGGATCACCGAACATTGGGATAATTATTGAAGTTTTATATGCATTGAGGTAGCTCCATTCAGGTAAAGCCTAGGCCCCACTTCTAAAAGGTAACAATGTGAACGAGGTTCCAAAGGACGTTCACCTGTATTCAAATACATGGGAATAGACTTAGATTTATAAAACCATGTAAAACAAATTCCCCAATGAATGTGGGATTGATCAAGGTGAGATCAATGATCATGATGACATATCAAGTTTGATCCAACACACATTGTTTTTCACATCTGTTATATATTTGATTTAGGGCATAGTCAATAAAACAAGGAGGTTTCGCTTCAATAACTGAAGAAATCTAGGGATCATCTGATCCAATCGATCCATTTTTAGAATTCGAAGATCTCATCATATTTGAAAATCCAAAAAATAGGATCAAATAACAATTGATGTTGTGATCTCTCTGTACAAATATCTATTCAAAAGGATTGTAAAAGAAGTGGATTTTGGGAAAGAACTAGAGATGTGTTATCATGCAACTAGACTTGGCAAGTTAGGAATTTTATGGAAACTTTAGGTTGCATTTTTGTATCAAGCCCATAGGGAATTTTCAATTCTCTATACTATAGAGGAGTAATCTATTGGATTAATTTATCATTTTAAAAAGAGCTCTATTTTCTATTTGTATTTTCTATGTTAAGCTTCTCAACTTGTCACAACTATTTCTTCTTTATTTTTTCTATAATGTTAATAATTGGGCTAGAAGTGTAGCAATTTGGTACGAATACCACTGTAGCAAATTATAAAGGAATCATCATAGATAAATACTTCCATATATATACTGTGAGTATTGAGTGAACATGTGTCTTTATTATCAATCCTTATGAGAAAGAGGTGAAGTATTCATTTTTATATTATATAAAAGTATCCATAACCCTAATATGTTTTAAGTGCACTCACTTTTTTATCTATTGGATTCATTGTTTGCAATGGCCAAAAGATAGTTTATTCTAGATATCATATTTGTAGAGATTTCTTTTTCCCTCTATATTGTTTGAGATTTAATTGTCTTCTCCCTTTCTTCCATCTTTCATTATTAATTTTTTGTGCTCTGTTGGATGAGACTATGTCTAATGGATTAGGCCTCTGGTCTGATAGGATTACAATTTCTTAATCCAGACACCTATCATTCTACCTTAAAACTTACCTACCTAATTATCCCATTCTTTATCTTTCAAATATGGCATATGTTCTTAATTTTTAGAACTTTTGCTTAGTGATAGTAGGCATTTAGTGTTCTTAAATCATATGAGAGATCCCTCTTTAGTCCAAGAGCCATTTTGTGGCCTAAAGTTGGTTTAAATATGTCTTGGAATGGTTTGTAAATAGATGTAAACCATCTCAAGTCACAACATTATGTTTCAAAATTTTCAAGGCATCTGATACTATTAATTTTATGAGCACATGGTGAGCCAAAAATTCATGCTTTCCTCTCTTCACCTTGGCACTCATTTCTTTCAAGGATTGAAGGAAGAAGTGGGGAAGGATAAGATTTTATGTTGGATCTTGATTGTAATAATGTCTTAGTTGATGGAAGAGTCTGGAGTGGTAGGAATATACCACACTCATACTCCCTTCACAAGTAATATAGTTGATGATATGGTAGGACATTTTTTACCAAGGGTGAGAAAGGCTTTCCCTCTTTATCTTGTTCTTGTCTTCTTGGAGTTTCTCATCTTTCTGGAAGAATGATATCATGGCACTGGTGGCCTCCTTTATTTCTTCTTTGTCCCATGGGATACCCATTGGTAAGTTGGACACTCTGCTAATGAAGGCTTCATCCACCATGATTTCCAAACCTCTCACTGCATTGATGTATTCTTGATCTTTAATATTTTGGAAATTTAATGCAAACTCTAAGGAGATATCATCATCAAACCCTCTCAACCTTTCAAAATAACCTAGCCAATGGATCCTCTGAAAAATATCAACAATATTAGGGTTTTCATATATTTTGGAAGGCTCAGTAGGCTCCCTTCAGTTGAACTCAATTCCCATGGTGTTTTGAGACAATCACCCAATATGTCTTTTTCAAGTCTGAACTCTTGTTGGTCACGTAATTTGATAGTTCTTTTAGGGTTTGAAAAATTGATGGTATAGTAAAATTTTTATATGATGTATAGGTGAGACTGTAGAGGAGAAAAGATAAATATATGAAAAAAAAAATCTAAAATATTCTTGTAGAAGGCAGGGTACATGTTCTTTTATGATGACGTAGGGAGGATCTATTTTTCAAGGAGGCTTATATAAGAAATGGTATGATTCTAAACATATGGTTTTTTAGACAGTATGAATAGGGTATTTGAGACAACATAGATTCCTTAAAAGGGTCGAGAGAGAGATAAGGTTCTATTAAGTTAATTCTACCGAACTGTGTGGCCAATATCCATCAATTTAACCATGAAAATTCAGCAAGCAATTCGACCATGTAATGTCATCAAGAAATTTGACCATGAAATATTAGTGAGCTGGGGGGAAATTTTTAAAGTTATAACACAATTTTAGAGGCAACAAAAATTTCCATGAGCATTTTACTTGTAATAAAAAAGCAACAGGTTGACTGAGCTACCTTTCATGTAGAAACCCTAGAGTTATTGTCATGTGCTTTTCCCAATTTGAATCCCTTCTGAATGGATTTTCTCCAAGTCCCACTGAATTTTTAAAGAATTCTTGCACTTTATTTGAGCTCGAGGATGGTAACAAGTGTTTATCACTCTTTCTTATGAGCGAAATTCTTGGTCTTATCAAGTCTTATCTCTAGTTTTCGAAATGATAGTTGTATACTCATTACTCTTCGCTGCCATAATTTTGAGTTTAGTTTGAATGATTTTCCATCTCACCTTGATGTGTCATTTCTTTGTCATGAATTATAACCCCCCCGGCGTGATGTATGAGGGCCACCTCATTTGTTTCACCCTTTTATTACTTTAAATATTTGACCATGAATAATACATATGGATTTGGTTATTTTTCATGTTGTAAAATGAAAAGTAGAGAGAGGGGATTCGTAGAGTACCTTTAGGATCTATTTTTTTTTTTAACTTGTTGATGATTGTGTTATGTATATTTCATGTTGATATGAAGTGCTTTGTAGTCTAATTGAGTCAACCCATATGAACAAAGTTTCCTATAGGATGGAGAAAATGTTAAATATTTAACTTTTCATTACTGTAATAGGATTTTGATAGTCCCCGTCATTGTAGAAAGTATTTGATTTGAATAAAATATTATATTGTAGCTTTTACTCATCGCTGTAATTTTCCTATAGGAAGCAGGGGATCTTGTAGGATGTCGTGCAAATAATTAAGAAGATAGAAAAAAAATATTTTTGGAAAGATTGAGATAATGTTGATGTAGTTGCAGTAGAATTATTATGCTAAGAAGATATTGATTCTAACTTTTATTGTTGTGAAGACGATCCTCTAGAAATATTTTGTTTTCTTGAAGGCCATCATGTAGCTAGGTTTTTCTACTTGGGAATGAGGAAATATTTTTGTAAAATGAATTTTAGGAAAATGAAAAATGTAAATCAATGGAGGGGATCAAAGATTGTTTATTTTTTCCTAATGTATGGTAGTATGGAATGTGCAAGTATGTAAATGATGATTGAATATGAAGAAAACTTTCTGAAATTTTTACTACTCTTTTATTGTTGTTGTTGATTTTGTATTCTTGTAGGCACTCATTGTTGTTGATTGTGCTATTAGTTTTTTTTTGTGCATATTCCTTGCTGAGGTGAGGTGCCTTGTATTCTTCTGATTCTCGTGAGTCCGACCGACCACCCTTCTATACTTAGTTTCTATCGATCACTCATCCAACCGCGGGTTCATGAAAATTTCATGGTTAAATTAACTCACCTCCCTTCCCTTGCCCCCGCAAACCTGAAAACCCTCCAACCCACCTCTCCCTCCTCCCCTCTTGTCCCATCTCCCATACTTAGCCAAATTCTCAAATCTATTCCAAGGCATGAAAACTAATAAATGAGAATATGAAACATGGCGATGATGTGGAATACTCCTGTGATGACATGTGGGCATGACTCATTGATGACATGGCATGATGAGGATGATGGCCGGGTTCTAAAATTATTATTTTATTCATTAATTTCTCAAGGGGGTGAATTATCAAGTCTCAATAGTCTTCTCCTCTTTATTTCTTGTTGAGTATATAATACACATAGTATTATATACGGTAAATATTACAACAATCCCATGCATACGGGATAGATTTGTTTACAAAGAAAAGTCGAAATTTTCAAAAGAAGAGGAGAAATAAAATCAAGGGATGAGATTTGCCCATCAATTTTGATCGACGGTGGCTGAGCGTTGATCTTGCGAAGGCCATAACTTGAGCTCCGGATGTTAGAATCGTGCAAAATTTATACTATTGGAAAGGTATTTCGACATTGAAGATGGTGGTATAGGTTTCGAGTGCTGAAAGTTGACAAAGTTTTCTTAGAAATTAAAATATTAGTCGGCTGCATTTTTAATGGGCATGCGTGAAAACTCAACTTCACGACCTCATATCTTGAGATGCGACGGATTTGCACAAAATTTATATCATTGGAAATATAAGAAGATGAAGATTAAATCAGAAGTGATTTACATAGATAAAAATTTGATTATCATTCCCAGAAAATTAAAAAAAAATCCTCCTATTTTAAATGAGAAATTAATTGAATTGCGAAAACAAAAGTTTATTTAAAAAAAATTATTAAAAAGGGAAAGGGACCCATTTTAGATATGTATATATTGATGATATAATTTCATTAATGAGGAATTAATGAGGCACTAATTAAATGGAATGTTTCAAGAAGAAACTTGTACATGAATTTCAAGTGAGAAAGAAAACCCTAACTACTCAAGTAGTTGTAAAATCTATTCTTAAAAATAGAAGAGAGGCTTCATCAAAGGTTCCGACAATCAATATTGTTAGAGGGGAAGGGCAGAATATCAAAGGAAGAAGAAGATAAAAACATGGATACACAATCAAGATTTTGATCAAAAGAAATAAATTTTCATCTTCTCCATTCTTTCTATTCTTCTACACCACTTCTCATAGCTTTATTCTTGAGTCTCAGAGTTGGGCACAAGGCTAAGTTCTTGAGTGTTTTTATTGTATTCTTGTTATAGCCCTAAAATTCCCTATTCATGCATACATGGCCTTGGCCCTCTTACTTGCATTTTTTGCCAAAGAACTACTGAGAAGCTCTTCTTAAAAAAACATTTTTTTGAAGATGTACGCTCCATGCACCATTATGACCCACGTACATACACTTGTTGCACCACTACAGGTTGCATATATATGCATGTTGCACCATTATAGCCCGCGTATGCTTGAAAAAGTTGCAAAAAAAAGATATTTGCAAGGAATTCATTGAAATTCATGGGCTATTGGAGGTTTCCTAACTAATCCACCTGCTATAGCCCGTCACCTAACCGAATAACCATCCTTTTGGTATATAAAAGGAGGTGTTGGGGTCTCATTTCCAAGATAAGAATAAGAACAATGAAACTATGCCCAATTTCACTTCCCCTCCTTGTTACACATTATTTTGGTCACTCTGAGGATGACTTTACAAGCATGTGATTAGGCGTCGCAGACTACCCATAGTGTACAGTGTGGAAATCCATGATTTCTGTAGGCTGCTCTATAGCTGGCCTGCGGGATTTTCGCAAGCTGCTATATAGGCAGAGTGTGGCAGCGTTTGAAAGACTAAAGTGGAAAGAGGTTCAAGAAGTTTCTAGAAGGGGAATCTTATGGAAGGTGAGGTGGCGTCCATATGGTTACGATCCTACTGACTTCTATGATCTAGTGGGATCATCCTCATCCTTTTAACCACTTTAGCTTATCCTATATAATAATGGGATTCTCATGGAAAAGGTTAAGCACAGTTAAGCAAAGTTGAGCAAAATATTTGCTGGAAGAATAGGTTGGAGATTGTGTGAAGAATATTATTTTAGTTGATACTTGAGGTGTACTTTTTCCCAAAAAGATTTTGAAGATCATCTTCATGAAAATTCTGGAACAAGTATATGTGTGTGTTGGAACGAAGGACCACTAAAAGGGAACTTGCGACATCAAGGCATTTCGGTTGTATCTTTTACTTTTATTCAATATAATACAGTGGCATGTTTCTTTCCCATAAAATTGTTCTCATTTTATTACATGAATCCTTGATCTCATGTTTAAGTTTTCGTTGAATCTATCATAGTTTCTTTCACTTTGGTTGGTTTATGTCATTGTAGATCTGGTTTCACAAGAGCACCGGAGCGAAGCAGGAGCAACAAAGATATAAGGAAGAGATCTCAAAAGCAAGTCATCAATTCCTTCTTTGACACTTAGATCAATGATTGTAACTTAGGGAAAGTGTCATGTCATGTCCTGTTTTGTTCTAGATCTAGGTGGATCTAGGGAGATTAGTTTATGTCCGCATTTACCGATTTATGCTACAACAAAATTGGTGACTCCACTAGGGATATGACTTGATTGTGGTTTTTTGTTGGCCATTTGTTTTTGCCTACTATTTTTAATCTGAATTCAGTGTCTGAGTCTGTGGGAGATCCATTCGGACTCTTTGAGTTTGATAGTTCACTGAGATTTTTTACCTTTTTTCTCAAAATTTATTGATTTTCAGACGTTTTCGCACTGCACCCTATACCTAGCCTGTGAAAACCTTTGATTTCCGCACCCTAGATATTTGCTTCAGTGCGTACTTTCCACACCCTGTCTGTTTCTAGCCTACAGAAACTTTATATTTCCGCACTGTAATGTGCTATTAGCTTGCGACGACATCTGTGAAGTTTTTGAGTGGGGTTTTGGCCTCTATTGATGCCCAGGTTTTGCTTTAGTCAGTTGGGGGGAATGTTTTTAGCCAGTATTTGACAGTTTGCTCATGCTTAACAAGTTGTTGATTGGTTTTCATAGATCGAACACCTCTGTTAGTCATTTTCCAGTTTTCATTTTTTATTTTTAACAACAAGGGTATAAACTCTGAGCTTGTATCTGAGTTCTTGTTCGATTAAAAGTCTTGGATTGGATTTGAATTTTTGGATTGATTAAGTATTCTGGATTGCTTGATGATTGAGAGGTTATTTCTTCATTTTCATTTGGAGAAATACTTTCTTGTCATTTTTTTTGTTACTTTTATCTTCATTGAAAGTTTGATTTGGGTGCTTGTTGAAGGTATAAATTTTCTTGGATTACTTGTCCTTTCTCTGTCATGCCCTTGGTTTGGTCTTAGAAAGAAAGAATTTGAAGTTATCCATTCTTTTGAATAATCATACATAAGAAAGTTTATTGCATTTAATAGAATAGAACATTGAAGAACTTCATTGTTTATTGGCTGTTTGAAATTGTGTTCATTTAAAGAAAAAGAAAGTATATTTTATAGCTTACATCATTCTGGAAACACCTTCTCCCTGTTGTAGATAAAACTCATTGAATGAAAATTTGTATCATTCATTTCTATTTGCATATTGTTGGCTCAAGGTCTTACACAACATCGGTTTCATTCCCGTCTCCCTCTTGAGTAACAACAACCTTTAAAAATATTGTGAAAATCTAAAACTTAATTAGTAATTTATTTTCTAGTGCTCTTTTACCCCAACATTAGCTAGGCTAGCGATTTGGAATATGCAGTGAGACACACTCTCCAAAGCACAAAAAAAACAATAACATCTTCTGATATGGAGTGTTAAATTCCATTTGCAACATTTTGTCCTGGGAAGCCCTTCTCACACAAGGGTCAAACCCGAGGTTGCATTGACATTGGCAGAGTTACTCACCCTGCTTTGCTAATCTCGGTGTAGAGATTGCGCATATTATGGGGGTATCTTGAAGGTGTACCCACAATGATGAGTGGAAGCCTGTCAAGTTGATTTCGAGCTAGATACCCTGCCCTTGTGCATGGATCAGATTGTTGACTATATCCCCAGGCATCATTGTTGTTTTTGGTAGCCTTAGTTGCCTATATTCTTAGGTCATTACACGAGGTGACTGTGGAGGGGCAAGTCTTCACGGTACCTAGAATCGATGTTGGCCAGACTCACTCGGGATCCTTGGAGGGTATACCCACGATTATGTGTGGGAGCTTGCACCAGGGTGTAAGTCCATTAAGCATGTCGTCAACATAACGTTTCCACCCTAGCCCAGCCCCTTCTTGTCTTGACTTCGTGACGTTGGATTTAATCACCAACTAGTGACTTCAAAATAGGAAGGTTTTGTTTGCTTGGTTTTGATTCCTATATTCTACTAGCGAGTGTTGTTTGTTTACATAGTTGGCCATAATTTTTTTCCATAAAATTTTTGGTTCGGCCAACATTGACCCTCCATGCCATTCACATAGGATTCTAGGAATACCTTCGAAAGATCTAGAAGTTTCTCAACCCTTGATTCCTAATCCACCAGAGGAATCTCCTCAACAAAGTGAAATACAAGACCACATACCTTCACGAACGGAAATAACTGACTCTTTAGAAAGTTTTCAATTCGTTTCCGATTCTTTGGACGCTTTCGATATACCTCCTGGATACGAGAGACGTATTCTCCAACTGAACTCGTTTAGAGAACTTGTTGTTGATACTTCTAGAATACCAACCGGAATCCTTGCCGGCCTTGAAAATGAGGATCCATTTTGGACAGCTGACATATCTCTAACTTTGACTTCTAAGTGGAACCCTCCAAACTTAGAGACAGAAGTTGATATACTTGTCGTTTATGAACCACCCGAGACATCTACTACATTTACGATACCTTTAGATCACTTTAAAAGTACAACTTTCTATTTATTCGCTGGTTCAGAGACACTGTCGACTTGTCCTAGATCAACTACCCCTCTTCAGCAGGCCCATTCCACAATGGTCCCAAACACTACAATTATTCCCACTGGGAATACGGTGGCTAACTAACCTCTTATTGGAACACCACTTTCATCTAGACAAATTCTGTCACTCCCTCTTGGGTATAATGCTTTGAATGCTTCTATCCCCATTCCTACCCAACTTTCGTCTGGAGCTTCTAGAGTCTTTACTTCACCTGGGTATAATGTTGCTTCTGGTTCCATTCCGACACCATCCCAGTTCCTCTCTGAAGGGTCTTATCCAACTTTTATAGGAGGATTCAGACCCAATGGCTCTACCACCTTTGGAAGTTCTACTCCGTTATTCACTTTTGGTTATCAGACTCCTATTGGGGGCAATATAACCTGGGGGGACAAACTCAATTTGGGGGTCAAACCCAAATTGGGGCATCATCCTCGCTTGGAGGACAACCCCTGCTCGGGGGATATAATCCACAATATGGAAAGAACATCCCTAGATCACTAGCCCAGTATTGGAATCTTCTTATTCAAGGAAATCCACAATCATATGGGGGGAAACAACCTCAAGTTAGCTCTTTTATACCCCCTAGTTCGAGCCATTCATTCCTCAGTTTTTCCAATCCCATTTGTGGTTTGAACGTTCAATGTAGTGTCCCTCCCCAAGGGAACATCCCCAATCAGTACAACCCTATGGGCTACATGGCTCCGTACACACGTCCGAATCTGTTAGGACCTTCGCCTCACATGCAGACTACTTATGGTCCTACTGGTATACTGACGAGACTCACTCCCCAAAGTCACCAGTATCCTCCTATGAATAGACAATTACCCTTTTTATCCACTTTGGATCTACCTGATTTGTCTAGAATCTTGAATGATCCCATCCTACATTCTTCCCACTGGCCCATTATACCGACCAAATTACCGTCCGACATCCCAAAATTTGAAGGTAAACTGGGAGAGGATCCAAACAACCATGTCATGACTTTCCACCTTTGGTGTTCATCCAACTCTTTGATGGATTATTCCATTCAGTTAAGACTCTTCAAACGAACTCTCACGGGTTTGGATGCAAAGTGGTATATAGAAATACCACGAGGTTTCTTCACTGACTTTAATACCCTAGCCATGGATTTCCTTACACACTACCAATTACCGTTCCGTTATGAAACAGGAACCAAGATCCTAAGTTCCTTCAAGAAAAATAAGGCCATTCACATCTCTGATCACATTCATGAGTGGAGACAAAGACGACATTTGATCAAACTCAATCTTCCCGATTAGTTATTGGTAGAGTGGTTCATGAAATCATTCGTGAATGAGATCTCTCGTGATATTTCCATGGGTGGAGTTGTCACTGAAGAACATGCTATCAGTTGCGCTCAGTACCTTGAACTCATTTATTCACAAACATGTACTCTTTACGACTTACTCCCTGATGCACCTTGCCCTTCTACTACTGCTACCTCAACTACCCCTGTTGCTTCTCATGCAGCTGGTGGTGTGATTGGCACTTTCCATGATCAACCTCAAACTACGCAAGCCTCTCCCACCAACCCCAATTCTAATGCTTCTAATGTTCAAAATGATCTGTATCCTAATCCTTCCGCCAACAAAAGGTCTGAGGTTAACTCCGTTCAATCTACCCTTGCCGGAAAGAATAAATCTAAAAAAGGGAAGGGTAAGAATAAGGAGGATAAAAATAACCCGCAGTCTGAGAAATCCAAAACACAATCTGCTGATGATAAGGATAAGCGCAAACCCCAATACCCTTTCCTTATTTGTGGTGATGATCATTGTACAAAATATTGTCCAAGATGGGCCGAGGTCAGTAAGTTCCTCCAATGGACCGCGCAACTTCCCACACCTGCCATTTTGTCTCAACCTTTCCCTTCTCAACAACAAGCCCAATTGGTCATTCACCACCAACCCTCTCCCTCCACTACTTCCTATGTCCTTATGTGTACTAGTGATTCTAGAAAGAATGATGTTACACTTACCACTCAGGCCAAAGATTACTCTTCTTGAAAAGAGAAGGTTGACGATATACCACCTTCGTTGGTTCAACAACCTCCCTCAACTTCACCTCCCAACGGTCCTCTTCATCTCGAACGACCAAGTCTCGATACAGTTCTTCGCCCTCTGCCAAAGGGTGTTGTTCGAAAGTCCGCCTTCAACCGTCATGCACATGCTGCTCAGAACTACAGTATTGTAGAATATCTGGCGCATGCACCTTTTGCGATGTCGGCTCTCGAAGTCCTTCAAAGTTGACCTGAAAAATGGAAGGCACTGCTAAGGGCTATCGGTGGAATTGATCCTATGGATACAAATTTGATAATTTTTTACCTCGAAGATCACATTTCGAGATTCCCCCCTTGTTGGCACAGGGCAGACCTAGGTGTTATCTCCCAAAATAGATCAGTCAATTTGTTCCATTTTGTAGGTGATAGCATGGTCATTTACAGGATTCTATATAAATTTTTATAATTTAGAAGTGTCAAAACATAGGATTTAAGATTTTATCCTAGAAATAGATTGATCCTCAAAAGATCTTTTCAAAAATTTGTAAAAAATCTTTTCAACAACTAACATCTGTTTTAAAGTTGAAGTTAGTTGGTGAAAGCCTCGGGTTTCAACGGTTAAAGTGTACCCCCCACAACAAGCAAGCTGGTGAAAGAGCTAACACAGATTTCTCTTCAATGACTCCAGAAACTAAAAAGGGACACACCAGTTACACATCATACAATCATCATGGCAAGCTAGTTGAAACAAATGATGATGATGATACCATTGTTCACGTTTTAACAGGACATTATGGCAAATTGTGCTCATGTATTTTGTGCGGCAACAAGAGGAGGGTTTGAGGTGATGAACTCTCAATCATCATTGAAGACAGAGGAGAAAGTACCAGCCATCCAATGACATCAAATCAACATTTCTTATTTTGAACTCACAGTGTTCACAGACTTCTATGATGAGGTTTCATATTTTAATTGATAACACAGGGAGTTTTCACCAGCGCCAACCTTTTCTTTATCAAGAATATTACCGTGTCAACTGTGTGCAAATCGACCAACCTCCAAGTCACAGATGGCGAGGAAGCAAGGAGGATTACTGCTGAGGAAAGATCTAGATAATTTATCCTTTTTGCAGTCTTATCCAGATGTGCATAAGCGATTCTCAGACGCAGGTTGTATGACATATGTGGAAAAGTTACAGGAAGGTTATCACTAGGAAACAACAGACGTCTTTTCCAAGTCATATGATGGAAATAAATCTATCGCGTGCTCTCTGGAAATGATAATTGACAAAGCTGCCATCGCTACAACATCTGGCTTACCCAGAACATGCCAAAGTTGGTTTAAAACAACAGTGACCAAGAACTTGGATTTTAGGGTATACCTCAAGGAAAAATTCCAAAGCATAAACTGGAAGAAAAGCATCCATGTTTCTTACATGGAAGATGAATGGAAAGATCTGTTCAAAGGCATTCAATTATACTTAACCTCAGAAGGCAGGTATGACAAGTTAATGTTATATCATTTCAGACTTCTAGATCACTTCACAGGGAAGATCCTTCTGAATTTGCCTTTCTTCCTTCATAAGAGCCTAACCAAAGTGTGTAAGAAGATCAAAGCCGAACCTTTAAGAATAAAAAATGCCCTTTGTCATTATGGCCGGATTAAAATGATCATTTTGGAAGAACTGAGACAAAGAGAAAGAACTTGGCATCACTTTCTTTTCTGGGAAGGTTTTGAGACCCAAACTCAACCTATAAATGAAAATAAGAAAGCAGGCAAAAAGTAGTCAACTCCTCAGAGTAGCTCAAGGAGGAGGCGAGCTCTCCCAAAACCACCAGAGGGTAGAAATTCTAGCATAAAGCCCAAGAAAGCTAAAAAGAAACTAGATTTTGAAACAAACTCAGAGCAGTCCACAGTGAAAAAGACAAATTCTCTAAATTTGCCATACACAGATTCAGATACAAAGCCAGAAAACGAAGATGAAATTCTAGCCATCAAAATTCCAGAGTACTCCATGGAAATTGCATAGGATTATGAAGTTGTTACTCCCAGAGATGAAGGTGAAACCTCAAGAAAGAAGAAATCAAAGAAATCACAAAAGATTAAGGAGCTGAAAGAGGTAATAGCACAATAGGAGGTTCTGGAAAGAGTGATAAAGGCAAGATATAAAGCCTTATCAGAGAATTTTTCAAAGACAAATGCAGCTTTTGAGAAGCTAGCACATGAAAGTATTAAAGAAAAAAAGAAGAAGAAGAAAATCACAAAGGATTATAACTGCTTATGGTGGTTAGCTAAGCGCCTGAAGAAGAAAATAAAAAAATTGAAGGAAAAGATTAATAGACATCCAGATTTACAGGTGCTGGCCCAGGTTGCTATAAATTTGTAGGGAGAGCAATCTAAAGAACACTAAGTTTTTGATGGAACAACAGTTTTGAATATGAAAGGTTTCCTTTTTCACCAAAACAGATCTTTCACCAGCATAGAAGGTGAAATTATAACCAATTAGCTATTGAAAAGCAGATCTTTCATCAACTAATTAGCAAATCTTAAGGCGAAATAACTGGTGAAACTACAGAATGATAATTTTGGAAAGCTAAGCTAGAATAGAGCGATTTTGGAGCGATTTAAAGGGTAAGAGAGTATCAAAAGATTAATCACCGAATCAAGAAACATTCAGTATCAAAGATTCGTGGAGATTTTGGGGGTGAATGTTTAATTGGTCAACTAAAGTTTTGGTTACAATTGTTGAAATATTTCTAGCCTTTGAAGACATGTGTCTTTTCCCTCCATAACACATCAGAGGCATAGAAGTGATGAAGACCAGATGTCAAGATCAACTAAGAAGACAGTTCGATCCCTAGGAACTAGTTCTTTAATTATCCTATTGTATTCAGTTAGTTTGACTTTCTATATTTAGAAATCTAGATCCAATTTTTCAGGATCTTAGACTTGTTGTAAAGGCTATAAATTCCTATATTTTTAAGATATCAACGTTCAATCTTGTATACATTTTTTCTACTATAATAGACTCTTATTTGATAATAGAATCATAGTTTTCTTTTTTCTTTAATATCAGATTGGTCATGTATTTCGTCTCTCTGCACTTGAATTCCATTTGTCTTAGCTTCTAAAGACTGTCATCTCTTTATTAAGCTCATAAAATTGAATTGGAGAACATCCTTGCTATGTTGTATGACCCTGCACCTTATTGTATTTGGTTACCAAGATTAGTATTCTTCATCCCCTGTTTAAACTATTTTGTCTGATTATTGATCTTTAAAAGCACTGTCTTATTCGAATGTATGATGAGTTGTCCATTTCATTAGTTATTGAGTTATCCCATTGATCCAAGCATACCAAAATTATATTTTCTTAAGTTACCAAGCATCTTTGGCTTACAACCCCAAAGAGATTCTTGGAGAGATAACAAATTGGCATCGTTGCCAGGGACCCGAGACTAAAGCTCAGCTTTCCTGGGATACAACATAGAGCTGATATTTGATGATAAACAAAGATTAGGATTACATTGGTTGTAATTATCTATCTGGTGACTCCAAAAGTTCATCCTGGCTCCAAAGAGAATCAGTACCAGGGCGAATCCACAAGAATCACCTGTCACACCAGTGCCCAACCCAGAACTAATTCTCAGAAGAAGAAGATCATTCCAAGGTCAGACTTCAAAATCAGGCAATGAAGGTAATCCTCTTTTTAGTTCTAAGGAATCTACTACATAAAACATTGAATCTTCTTCCACTAAGATTGTCAGTGAAAAAGCAACTGTAACCTCTATAGAAGAATCAATTATTTCTTATCGACAGGAAAATGTCATTATTGGAGAAGTGATAGAATCAAATTTGGTTGAAGAGTCATCGAAGACCCTAGAAAGAAATCATAGCTTTTCCTCTCTTGAGTCCTTTCATTCAGAACAGAAAGAAGATCATATAAACATCTACACTAGCCTCCTTGCTATAGAACATCTTCTTCAAGAGCTGTCTGCTAAAGATGAAGAAAACTTAGCTGAACAACTTGCAAATTTCTATAGAGCCTCATATCAAACTTTTTTCCCATTAGAGAATTCACCTTCTTTAAAATTAAATTTCCCCAGTGCTGAGGAATCAGAGAGAAAACTATCACCTCTCTCACCCATAAGCATTATGGCTGCACCCCCTCCTTTGACCAAGATGCAACAAATCCTAGATACTAGGTATGCGCCACTAATATTGCCAAATCTAGTATCATCTATGCCAACAGGAGACTATCAGAAGTACATGCCCAAATTCACAGATGAAGGCGATGTGACTGCTGAAGAACATGTAGAGGCCTTTTATAGTTATGCAAAAAACCTTAACATTGAGGAGGAAGATGTTTGGACCCGAGTTTTTGTCCAAAGCTTAGATGGCCATGCTAGGAAGTGGTTCAAAGAACTTCCTACTGGTTCAATAGTTGGCATAGAATAATTGGATGATATCTTTTTGAAACATTGGGGTGATAGAAGAGATTTTTTGTACTATATTGCTGAATTTGGAAATCTAAGGAAAGAAAATGGTGAATTAGTCTCCGATTTCACTAAAAGGTTCAATAGGATGTACAGTAAAATACCAGCTGAGATAAAGCCTTCAGATGCCTCTGCTAAAATCACATATGCCAATTCATTTGATTCAGAATTATGTTTGTTGTTGAGAGAAAGGAGGTCACCTACACTATCTCTGATGCAATATTCTGCCCTCGAAGTGGAATCAAATATATTGGCTGCTCATAAGTTGAAGGGAAGCACTGATAGAAGAAAGCCAAGAGATGAAGCTTCCTATTCATCTAATACTAATTAAAAATTAGATAAGATGGATAAAATGTTAGAGTCTTTAACCTCTAAGATATCTAAAATCAAAATTGAAAACAAGCAGCCTGTCAAGGGGAGGGGTACTTATGATTATGCAAGTAGAAACCCCAATCAGAATCCAAATAACTTCAGAAGAAATAATCAGCTAATGCAGATTTTGCAGAGAGAGAGAAATCCTATAGAGGATCAGAGGATAAAGGCTCCTCTTCAAAATGTTGTGATGGATGAAGATGAAGGTGATTATCAGGAAGACGGAATGGATAATATTCACTGCATTGGGGATGATAGAGGGAAGTCTTATCTGACACAGGATGACTATGAAGAGGCATTGATGATCGAACAGATAGATGAAATTTCTGCTGATAATGGTCTTTTTCAAATGGAAGAAAAGAATAGATATAATCTCAGATCTAAGTCAAATACTGCCCAGCAAAATGCACTAGCTTCTCCTGAGAAGATTGTTGCCCCTGTCAAGCAAAAGGATCAGATATCATAGAATCAACAAACAACCTCTTCAAAAGTAAACACACCTACTCCTCCAAGGAAGACCACTGTCCCTACCAAACAACAAATTCAGAAAAATTAGACCCCTAATGACCAACAAAGTGTTTTAAAAGCTCCTTCAAATGAGGTAAAAGTTTCTGATAAAACTTCTTATTCTTTTAATTTTGAGGCTGAAATACAGAAAATTAAAATCCCCATCCCTTTGGTTGAGTTAATGAAGAATGAAACATTCAAGAGAGATATCCTCAAAACTCTTGACCCCAAGTTCATATCCCCCTTTGCTGATATTCTTAATATATATGATGACAAGCCAACCATTATTTTGGGCCAAATGATAGAAGATAGAGATGAAAGTTGTCCACCTTTTTATATCTCTTTGAACATTCATGACAAAACATTACATAACTGTCTATTAGACTCTAGTGCCTCTCACAACTTAATGCCAAAGGTGGTTATGGATGAGCTTGGATTAGAGATTACCAAGTCTTACCATGATATTTTCTCATTCGACTCTCGTAAAGTTAAATTTCTTAGAATGATCAAGGACTTGGCTGTAACTTTGACCCAGACATCTATGAAAACTATGGTTATGGATGTAGTAGTAGCAGAGATCTCGCCTAAATTTGGATGTTTGTTATCAAGATCGTGGATGAAGAGGCTAGGTGGAACTCTTCAAATGGATCTCTCATATGCTACTATCCCTGTTTTTGGAGGTGTAAACAAAATACTATACAGGGAATCACAACTTGCATATGTTATCAGTGATGAACAAAATCCAGCCAACCATCCTATTTACTCAGTTGACACAGGTATGGGATTTTGCATATTACAAATTGATGATTCATTACCAGATTCTTTGTTGCTTAGGAAGCCCGTTGTTCAATCCATAGAAGTAGTAGAAGATGGCCTTTGGACCATGTTCTTTGATGGCACTTGTACTAAAGAATCAATAGGAGCAGGGGTGGTGTTAATTTCTCCATCAAAGAAAACTACTCACTTGTCCTTTAAACTTAATTTTAAAGTGACTAACAACATTGCGGAGTATGAGGCACTGCTCCTAGGATTAAATGTAACCAAAGAGATGAAGATTCAAAGACTACAGGTATTCGGAGATGCAGATTTAATCATTTAGCAAGTAAACAAATCCTTCAAGGCCAAACATGTTAGGCTAAAAGCCTATAGGGATGAAGTTTTGACAACGATCCATACTTTTACAAATTTCAAAATTTCATACATACCCAGAGCAATGAATGAATTGGCTGATTCATTAGCTATATCAGCCTGTACTTTTATACCTTCTCTACCCCCCAAATTGAATTACGAAATCCAAGTAAAGTATAGGACATCACTCCATGATAATGTAAAGTTTTGGAAGGTTTTCAAGGATGATGCCGAACTCACCAGATTTCTTACAGTAATATATGAGTTTGTAGATTTGCAAATTTATTTGGAAAATGAACATGATGAGGAAGTTGAAAATCCAAAGGTCAAAAGTAAAATTGCAGCACATGAAATAGTTCAATTGTCCACTAATAGAATCCCTAAAGGATTGGTCCCTTTAGAAAATATTTTTGATAATAACGATGTGGCTGTCAAAATGGAAAAGAAGGAAGAAGACTCAGAAGTCTTTCAGTATAATGTAGCCAATGAACAAGATCCTAAATATGTCAACTTAGCTTCCCATTTGACTGAAAAATAAAAGGCCGATTACGGTGAGTTGTTAAAAGAATTTGCTGATATCTTTGCTTGGCAATATGATGACTTAAAGACATTCAACACTGAGATATTTCAACACAAGATTCCTTTAAACAAAGATACAAAACCATTTAGGCAGAAACTTAGATCTTTCAGTCCTATGTTGCTGCCTACCATGGAAAAGGAGATCAAGAAGCTATTGGATGCTTGAATCATTGTACCTCTCAGATACTCAGATTGGATTGCTAACCTTGTTCCTGTCAGGAAGAAAAATGGAGAGATCAGAGTTTGTGTGGATTTCATAAATTTGAATAAATGTTCTAGGAAAGACAACTACTCGTTGCCCAAAATGGAACACATTCTACAGAAGGTGTCAGGATCAAATGTGATGTCCTTTATTGATGGATTCTCTGGATACAATCAGATCGTTGTCCATCCAGATGACAGAGAAAAGACTACTTTTACCACTCCATGGGGTACATTTATGTACGAAAATATGCCATTCGGATTGATGAATGCGGGAGCAACATTCCAGAGGGAAATGGACATTGCATTCGTTGGAGAGAAAGACAAATTTGTCTTGATATATCTTGATGACATAACTATTTTTTCAGGCAACCATGAACATCATTTGCAACACTTGAGAAAGACTTTCCTAAAATGTCGAAGGTATGGCATTTGTCTTAATCCTAAGAAATCTGATTTTGCACTTAAAGAAGGGAAATTGCTTGGACATATTGTTTCAGCTAATGGGGTAAGGACTGACCCAAAAAGAGTAGAAGCCATTAAAAAATTGTCTCTTCCCAGATCAAAAAAGGATATTTAGTCTTTCCTCGGAACTATAAACTTTATCAGGAGGTTTATAGCAAATTTTGCAGAACTTACAAAGCACATTACTTGTATGTTAAGAAAGAATTCTGAAGTAAGATGGACCGAAGAAGCTAAACACTCCTTCAATGTTATCAAAGAAACCATTGTGAAAGCCCCTGTTTTGATCAGCCCTGACTTTGACAAGGAGTTTTATATATTTTCATTTGCTTCAAAAGATACAATTGCAGCTGTACTATTGCAGAGAAATGTTGATGATCAGGAGCAGCAAGTTGCCTTCTTCAGTAAAGTCTTGAGAGATGTTGAAGTGAAGTATGAACGGTTGGAAAAACAAGAATATGCACTCATCAAGTCATTAAAAGCCTTCAGAGTTTACATCCTTCAAGCCAAGGTAATAGCTTATGTACCTTCAAGCTCAGTTAAATATGTGCTTATGCAACCCGACATACATGGAAAAAGGAGTAAGTGGATAGCAAAGTTAATTGAATTTGATGTCGAGATCAAGCCAACAAAACTTGTGAAAGGTCAAGGCCTTGCCAAGCTTCTTGCAGAAGAAAATTGTAAGTTTCTTGAGATAAATTTGGTGAGTGTAAATGCAGAAAATATTCAGTCTTCAGAGGACAAAGGAAGTTAGAAATTGCAGGTTTCACCTCACCTAGCTAACTGTGAATGGTACAACCACATCTTATATTTTCTGTAGACTTTATCAGTTCCTTCATATTTGAAAAGAACACAAGGGAGAGCCTTAAATCTCAAAGCCATAAATTTAAGCATTAATGGAAACTTATTGTTTTGGAAAAATCCAATAGGGATACTCTTGAGGTGCATAAACCAAGAAGAATCAGCTAGAATCATGACTGAATTTCATAATAGTGAGTGTGGAGGACATCACTATTGGAAGACTACTGTTCATAAAATCCTGGGAGCTGGTTACTATTGGCCATCTTTATTTTCAGATGTATGTGAATTTGTGAAAACATGTGATCAGTGCCAAAGGTTTGCAGGCAAACAACAACTAAAATCTCTCCCCCTCAAACCTGTTGTGGTCACAGGTCCTTTCCAGCAATGGGGTCTGGACTTCATAGGTGAGATTCACCCGCCTTCTAGCAATCAGCATAGATGGATCCTTGTTGCCACTGATTATTTTACAAAATGGATTGAGGCCATTCCTATGAGAAATGCCAATCACACTGTCATCATTAATTTTCTGTAAGAAAACATATTCTCCATATTTGGTTGCCCTAAGAGAATAGTCACCGATAATGATGCTTCTTTTAATGATAAACACTTGGTAAAATTATGTGAAGAGATGGGAATCTAGCTAGTACATTCTACTGCTTACTATCCATAAGGAAATGGCTTAGCTAAGTCATCGAATAAAATTTTAGTCAGAATCATAAAGAAGTTGCTTGAACAAAATACCAAGGGCTGGGATTCCAAGTTGAAATTTTCTCTGTGGGCTGACAGAGTTACAGATAAAAAGTCAATTGGTACATCCCGATTCAAGTTAGTATATGGCACTGAAGCCATCTTTCCTATTCAACTTGCACTGCCAGTTGCAAAATTTTTACAAGAAGCTGAGTCCGAGCCCAATGATCTAACTAGGAGGATCCACAACTTCGTAAAGTTGCAGCAAGACAAAGAGAAACTACTGGAAAAGACAGAGTTACACCATAGGAAGACGAAGGAAACTTTTGACAGGAAAGTTAAGGCAAATACTTTCAAAGCAGGGGAGCTGGTTCTGAAATGGGATGCAGCAAGGCAGGAAAAGGGAAAACATGGAAAATTCGATGCGCTCTGGACAGGTCCATTTGTCATAGCAACAGTTTAGCAGAATAATACCTTTGTCCTCCAAGATCTTGCAGGTGAAGAAGTATTAGGTGGCCCTTTCAATGGGAGGTTTATGAAACCCTACTTTTCATGAGTCTTTCCTTAAAGCCTGTTTTCTCTATACATATTCTTTTCAGTTTTTGTTTTTGTTTTGTTTCATCAATAACTCCATACCCAATGGTACTGAGTAAAATTAGTTTCGAATTCAAGTTGTAATAAAGGCTACTGAGTCAAGCTAGGTTCTTGGTGACCTCATAGGGAGGTATCCATCCCAGTTGGAGCCAAATGTTATCTCCCAAAATAGATCAGTCAATTTGTTCCATTTTGTAGGTGATAGCGTGGTCATTTATAGGATTCTATATAAATTTTTAGAATTTAGAAGTGTCAAAACATAGGATTTAAGATTTTATCCTAGAAATAAATTGATCCTCAAAAGGTCTTTTCAAAAATTTGTGAAAAATATTTTCAACAGCTAACATCTGTTTTGAAGTTGAAGTTAGCTGGTGAAAGCCTCGAGTTTCAACGGTTAAAGTGTACCCCCCGCAGCAAGCAAGCTGGTGAAAGCGCTACCATAGATTTCTCTTCAATGACTCCAGAAACCAAAAAGGGACACGCCAGCCACACGTCATACAATCATCATGGCAAGCTAGTCAAAACAAATGATGATGATGATACCATTGTTCACATTTTAACAAGACATTATGGCGGATCATGCTCACGTATTTTTTGCGACAACAAGAGGAGGGTTTGAGGTGACGAACTCTCAATCATCATTGAAGACAGAGGAGAAAGTACCAGCCATCCAACAACATCAAATAAACATTTATTATTTTGAACTCGCAGTGTTCACAGACTTCTATGATGAGGTTTCATATTTTAATTGATAACACAGGGAGTCTTCACCAGCGCCAGCCTTTTCTTTATCAAGAAGGTTACCGTGTCAACTGTGTGCAAATCGACCGATGTTCAAGTCGCAGATGGTGAGGAAGCAAGGAGGATTACTGCCACGGAAAGAGCTAGATAATTTATCCTTTTTGCAGTCTTATCTATATGTGCATAAGTGATTCTCAGACGCAGGTTGTATGACATATGTGGAAAAGTTACAGGAAGGTTATCACTAGGAAAAAACAAAAGTCTTTTCCAAGTCATATGATGGAAAGAAATCTATCGTGGGCTCTCTGGAAATGATAATTGACGAAGATGCCATTGCTACAGCAAATGGCTTACCCAGAACATGACAAAGTTGGTTTAAAACAACGGTGACCAAGAACTTGGATTTCAGGGTATACCTCAAGGCAGAATTCTGAAGCATAACCTGGAAGAAAAGCATCCCTGTTTCTTACCTGGAAGATGAATGGAAAGATCTATTCAAAGGCATTCAATTATACTTAACCTTAGAAGGCAGGTATGACAAGTTAATGTTATATCATTTCAGACTTCTAGATCACTTCATAGGGAAGATCCTTATGAATTTTCCTTTCTTCCTTCATAAAAGCCTAACCAAAGTGTGTAAGAAGATAAGAGCCGAAACTTTAAGCATAAAAAATGCCCTTTGTCATTATGGCCTGATTAAAATGATAATTTTGGAAGAACTGAGACGAAGAGAAAGAACTTGGCAACACTTTCTTTTCTAGGAAGGTTTTGAGACCCAAACTCAACCTATAAATGAAAAGAAGAAAGCAGGCAAAAAGTAGTCAACTCCTCAAAGCATCTCAAGGAGGAGGAGAGCTCTCCCAAAACCACCAGAGGACAATAATTCTAGCATAAATCCCAAGAAAGCTAAAAAGAAACTATATTTTGAAACAAACTCAGAGCAGTCCACAGTGAAAAAGACAAATGTTCTAAATTTGCCATACACAGATTCAAATACAGAGCCAGAAAAGGAAGATGAAAGTCCAACCATCAAAAGTCTAGAGTACTCCTTGGAAATTGCATATGATTATGAAGTTGTTACTCCCAAAGATGAAGGTGAAACCTCAATAAAGAAGAAATCAAAGAAATCACAAAATATTAAGGAGCTAAAAGAGGTAATAACACAACAGGAGGTTCTGGAAAGAGTGATAAAGGCAACATATAAAGCCTTATCAAAGAATTTTGCAAAGACAAATGCAACTTTTGAGAAGCTAGCACATAAAAGTATTAAAGAAAAAAAGAAGAAGAAGAAAATCACAAAGGATTATAACATCTTATGGTGGTTAGCTAAGCGCCTGAACAGGAAAATCAAAAAATGGAAGGAAAAGATTAACACACATCCAGATTTATAGGTGCTGGCCCAGGTTGCTATAAATTTGTAGGGAGATAAATCAAAAGAACACTGAGTTTTTGACGGAACAATAGTTTTGAATATGAAAGGTTTCCTTTTTGACCAAAACAGAGCTTTCACCAGCATAGAAGGTGAAATTATAACCAATTAGCTGTTGAAAAGCGGAGCTTTCATCAGCTAATTAGCAAATCTTAAGGCGAAATAGCTGGTGAAACTACAGAATGAGAATTTTGGAAAGCTAAGCTAGAACAAAGCGATTTTGGAGTGATTTAAAGGGTAAGTGAGTATCAAAAGATTAATCATCGAATTAAGAAACATCCAGTATCAAAGATTCGTGGAGATTTTGGGGGTGAATGTTTAATTGGTCAACTAAAGTTTTGGTTACAATTGTTGAAAGATTTCTAGCCTTTGAAGACATGTGTCTTTTCCCTCCATGACACATCAGAGACATAGAAGTGATGAAGACCAGATGTCAAGATCAACTAAGAAGACAATTCGATCCCTAGGAACTAGTTCTTTAATTATCATATTTGTAACAGCCCTCCGGGCTAAGAAAATCTACTAAGTCAACTGGTGAAAGTTTTTTTTTTTTTTGATACAGTGTGTGCGCGTGTGTAGGAGAACCATCCCCCTAGACTCTATGTCAACCTCGAACCAACAAGACGCAAGTAAGACAGACACAAACAAGACGACCTGACATGGCATAACAACGATAAGAAGCAATGCCCCGAACAGGAGGCGGGCAACAAGGGCCATAGGCAGAGACAGATACCAGG
>JASDQU011245098.1:70940-85301 GCA_032191745.1 Picea mariana
TGTTGAAACTTGTCATATTGTTGAAGTTAAACATCGTAATCACAAGTTTTATAACAGCTATAGTTTCCTTATTGATTTGTGGTGTTTGGGACTTCCCATTGAGTTGTTTGAACTTAGTTAATATCATTTATTGGCTTGGAAAGGCATGGTAATGGCATTCCATGGCATGGATTGGAAAGGCATAGAAATGGCATGGCATGGCATCGAAATGAAATGACAATGGCAAGGAAAGGCATGGCAATGGCATGCCATTTCCATGGCTTGTGGCATGCCATGGCATGGCTTGGCAAGCCATGGCAATGGCATGCTAATGGCATGGCATGGCATGGAATGGCATAACAATGGCATGGCTTGGCAATGCATGGAAATAGCATGAAAATGCATGGAAGGGCATGGCAATGGCATGGAAATGCATGGCAATGGCATGGCATAGAAATGGCATGGCTTGGCAAGGCATGGCAATGGCATGGAAATGAAATTGCATGGCATGTAAAGGCATGGAAATGGCATGGAAAGGAAAGGCATGCTATGGCATGTCATGGCAAGGCAAGGCATGCAATGGCATGTCATGGCAAGGCTCGGCAAGGCATAGTATGGCATGGCATGGCATGGTAAGGCAAGGCATGGCATGGAAACGCATGGCAAGGCAATGCATACAATGACATGTCATAGCAAGGCAATGCATGCCATGGCATGGCTTGTCAAGGCATGGCATGGCATGGGATGGAAAGGCATGGCATGGCAAGGAAAGGCATGCAATAGCATGTCATGGCAAGGCAAAGAATGTCATGGCATGGTGTCGCAAGGCATGGCATGGAAAGGTAAGGCATGCAATGGAATTTCATGGCAAGGCAAGTCATGCCATGGCATGGAAACATGCAATGGCATGTCATGGCAAGGCAAGGCATGGCATGGCAAGGCAAGGCAAGGCATGGCATGGCATGGCTTGGAAAGGCATGGCATGGCATGTCATGGCAAGGCAAGGAAATACAAGACAAGTCATGTCATGGCAAGGCAAGGCATGGCATGGCATGGCAAGGGAAGGCATGTCATGGCAAGGCATGGCATGACATGGCAAGGAAAGGCATGCTATGACATGGCATGGCAAAGCAAGGCATGTAATGGCATCTCATGGAAGGGCAAGGCATGTCATAGCATAGCTTGGCAAGGCATGGAAATGGCATGGCATGTCATGGCAAGGAAATGCATGGCATGGCATGGCATGGAAAGGCATGGCATGGCAAGGCAAGGCATGCAATGGAAAGGCAAGGCATGGCATGCATGGCATGGTAAGGCAAGGCAAGGCAAGGCATGGTAAGGCAATGCATGGCATGGCAAGGTAATACATGGTATGGCATGGCAAAGCATGGCATGGCTTAGCAAGGCCAGGCATAGTATGGCATGGCATGGCATGGCAACTCAAGGCAAGGCAAGGCATGGCATGGCTTAGCAAGGCATGGCATGGCTTGGCAAGGCATGCAAACTTTTTCACCTAGACTTAAAATGTCATAAACACTTCATTGAATGGAAAGGAACTTTTTGATATAAAGTTAAGTCATATGTCCCTAGAAAAAATGTTTTTTGTTTTTTGGGATGAGAAAGATTTTTTTTTTTGGTTATTCTTGTTTCATTGAAATCCACATTTTGATTTGACTTTTTCCTTGCATAATGTTATGGAAAGTTATATTTATCGTTGTATAGGTTAAAATGGGAAGCTACATGACAAAACATGCAAGGAGGGATTAGTCTATTTTAGATCATAGTGGCATCACTTGGCCCCACATCCTGTAGAAACACAAGAACATTAAAATTTTGAGGATGTCATAAAATAAAGAAATGATTATGGTGAATTTATCAAATGTGACACATACTTGTGTATGGGGTATGCCCAATGAGAAGGTTGTCTCTACTGTTGCACCATTGGTGGAGATAGGCATTGAGCATCCATGGGCGTGGAGGGTCTGCTACACTAACATAACAACTGCAAAACAACATATAATAAAATATTGATATAAATACATAGAATACAAAATAGATGTATAATGATTAAGAACATAGTGATGATTAAAACACTAACCTCCTCCATGAAGTTATGTTTTCCACTAGCCTCCATAGGCGCATAGCAGGTCTTCCTATAACTTGAGCATCTGTGAGATTCACATTGACAGTTGTTATGTCCATGTGTCCTCTCCTCGCTAAACTCTGTTATGCGGGGTGAAGCTTCAACCCCTCTATCAATGTCATCGGTAGGCACCTCCTGTCGAGATAATGAAACAAAGTTGCCACATTGCACTAGGATCTGAGTCAATGATGAGATAACTCGATGTACCTTCTATAAGCTCTCTACAATAGGAGGATGTTAGGTAGGGGGTTAGGACTTTACCTGGGGGGACAAGGACCTAACATGGGATCGTGCCTGGCATGTTTTCGGCCCTATGCAGACCCTCGACCCACCCCTTGGAACTCACCCATGTCAAAGTAGTTGACATGCAAACCCAAAATAAATTCATCCCATTGTTTTCTCAAAAAATATAAGGGCACCTCTGTGGTATTACAGGGAGGTTTATCAAATACCATATACCACATATCCATCCAGTTTTGACTAATTTATGGATGGATACACTAGTCAATACAAATGTGTTTTTTGTTCATAGGTAGTTCTTCTCCATTTCGAGGATCCCTAAAAATAGACAATAGTTGTTGTTTTGAAATACCCAAGTCTCTGACTTGGTTTCTATCCAATCTAGTGTTGTAGTACTCAAAATTTCTTTCCCTATACTCAGAAATAGAAGTCAATTCCCCTTGGGCACTTGCAATGGACCTCACAATGATGTCCAAAGAAGTAGTCAAGGATAGTTTGTTTGGTTCTCTAGCGCCCCTTAATTTTTCTACAAGTGTTCTTAATGTATCCAACCCCTCATCAATTTCATTGTTTAAATTGGGTGGTTGTGGTGGGTTAGGGTTTTGTTGTCCTTGGTCTGTTGGTGGGCGGTTTACATTGTCACCGGGTTCCATTTTATAATACATGTTGCAATTTAATAAGTGGACTTATGACTAAGGTATTACAAACAACAATTTCATGTTATCCCAACAAAATCATTAACATAATTTTGTGTAAAACAAAGAAAAACTATACATGTTATCTTTACGATGAACTTGAAAAAAACCTATACAAGATCGGTGAATTGTTGAGAGATTTACATTCAAGTATTAATTATGCGTATTAATTATGTGTAGTGAACCTTACTAATAAGTTTTCAATTCCATTGGAAAATTTACATCCATAACCTATGACTATTTTTTTGGTATTTTTGCAAATCCAAGAAAGGAAATGATAAAAAATCAACTATACATTTCTTGTGATGGACATGGTGGCAAGATCTTGGGATTTGATCCTTCTTTAATTGTCCTCTTTTCTTTCTCAATGTAGCAAATTCACGAGGCGCGGAGTGCAAATGAGCACAAAACGCGTACGCGGTCCTTTAAAAAAGGGCACAACAGAAACACATGCGCATTCCTGCTAGGAACGCATCCACGTTCATGCTGACGAACCTACGTGGAAATCTTGTTAGAGGTTTGGGCCTTACCAAACCTATAATATTAAGAACGTGTGTATGTTCCTGAGAACGCGAGTGTGTTCCTGAGAATGTGCAGCGTTCTTACGAGTGCGTAGTGTTCTTACAGGTTCCTATTGACCCCCTTGCCACTTTTTCATCCACCAACTTCATGCAGTCACCCAACTTTTAAATATTTAAAAGTTTGTATTTTAATGTTTTATAAATTCAAATTTTAAATAGATTTTATTATTTAAAAATTTATATTTTATTGTTTAATAAATTCAAATTTAAAATAAATTTTAATAATTAAAATTAAATGTCTTTTTAAAAGTAAATATATTTTATTTTTTTTTATAATCAATTTTTTTTTATAATCGCAAGTCCTACAAAGGAATCTAGGCTTACATCTGAGACATCTAGGCTTCTCAATCATATGAATGTCCTCAGCATGACTTGCAGTGGCTGGTGACATGCTCCCAGCATGACTTGCAGAGGCTAGTAGAAAATCTCCAACATGACTAGCAAAGGTTAGTGATGAATCCACAACATGACTAGCAGAGGTTGGTGATGAATCCCCAACATGAATAGCAAAGGTTGGTAATGAATCCCCAACATGACTAGCATAGGTTGGTGATGGATGTGTAGTGTGACTAGCAGTGACCAAAAATGTGCCCCCAGCATGACTTGCACCAGCTAGTTGCAAGTCTTCAACATGACTCGCAGAGGTTGTCAACCAATCTCCAACATGACTAGTAGTGGTTGGTGATATAATGCCATTAAGACACACAGTGAATGGACTTGTGCCCCCAACATGACGTGCAGTTGTTAGTTGCAGGTCTTCAACATGACTCATAGAGGTTGTCGACCAATCTCCAACATGACTAGCAAAGGTTGGTGATATAATGCCAGTATGACATGCACTGATTGGACTTGTGCACCCAGCATGACTTGCAGTGACTAGTTGCAGGTCTTCAACATGACTCGCAGAGGTTGTCGACCAATCTCCAACATGACTAGCAGTAGTTGGTGATATAATGCCAGTATGACACGCAGTGACTGGACTTATGGCAGTGGTGAATTGTGGCTTTGAGACCAAGGTCCAAGGGAATATTGGTTCTAAGAAATTGCAGGCCAGGAAGGATCCTGGTTTACACCCTGTCCATGTCCAGCAGGATAGTATCCTCCTCTATACTGATTCATAAAGGGTTGTACGGGAATCAACACTGAGGAATTCGCTTGCGAAGGGAAAGCGACATGACAAGGGTTACTCATGTGAGGATATATGTTGCCCCCAGGTGAAGGAACTTCATGAGGGGGGTTTCCCATACTATAAAAATAACTCCCCCCAGATGAAACACCGGAGGACAGACAAAGGTCTGCCATGGGAAAAGTGTTCATAGGAACTGACATAGAGGAAGAAGGATAAGTGGATGGAGTGTGATAAGTAGAATTATTGCTTAATTGGGCACTTACTTCTCTCATAGTGGATTCGTAGGAAGGAATATTCCAACCTCCTACCGTAAGAGGTGTTTGAAGGATATGACTCCCTCCAAACGGAGAGGGATAAGAAGGAGTAATCATGCCCCCAGACCTAAAACTTGTATTCGCATAAGGAGGCGAGATAGAGGATGGAAAGTGTGAAGACATATCAGACATACCATGAGAAAAATGATTAGAGACCCAAGGCATTGACTAAGTACCATAATTTTTCATACCATTATAAAAAGAGGATGGATTTTCCCCCATGAACGTCATGGGGGGGGTAGCAGTAAATGATGTGGAAAAAGGAACTCCATTATCCATGATAAAAAAGACTCAACATGAAATCCTATGGTTAGCTAATAGTCAAAGAGCATACCGAAAAGTCAAATGGCCAATATGCATGTAAATGGGCTAAAGTGGTTGAGTGGCCTCCCTCGCTAAAGAAGGTATGTATCATCTAAGAGGGACCTGAGACTCCCTACTAAAGTTTGGAGGTAACAGAATCAATTATCAGGGCCCTCATAGGCTTAACGACTAGTCGGTCAGATCCCCCCAGAGAGGTAATCCTCCATAAAGGTTGTGTGTTGTCCGACCCCTATCTGACTCAGGATACAAGCAAAATAACCCCTACAAGTAACCTATGAGAAACCTAAGTCAAGCAACTAATCAACCACTGTATAACAGATGCACAGGCGAATAGTTGTAAGTCTGGATTACCGTATGGGCAGGTAGCAAAGCCTGAAACCTTGAAAGTACCACCTCTCGCAAAGGTATGGATACTAGCAAGATCCCCAAATATGAATAAATCCATAGAAATATCTCTGACGCTAGGTGAGTATCCAGGGGTTATCCCTTCAACAAATTTCGTGTGACCTCGTGCTTAACTCCAATGTGAGCGGAGCCTCCTGATATTACCAATTATACAATGGATTTCTCAACTCCCTATCTCACACACATATGTTGATTTAATTGCCTTGGAGAAGTTTACTCACAAAATCCTATTCCAAGGCACTAAATCCTAGGCTAGTTTGTGCACCCTAAACAATAAAATTGTTACTAATCAATTTTAGTTTAAAGCATAAATTTTATTGGCCGTGATTACTCAAAAAGGTATGGAAATGAAACTCATGGTGTTATGACTTTGCATGAAAATAAAAATAGATATAATGCAAAGTCTACTTTAACTTTTCAGTGAATGATATGCTAAATAAAAATAGTGCAATCTTCAATTTTAACTCTGCAACTCATAAGTAAAATGCAATCTTTTGCTAAATGTGCTAAGCTAATGATAAAGGTTCCAAGAAAAAAATACCAACCAATGCAAAATACCTATTTTTTTGTATTTTCAATGTATTAAAAAGAAAATCCATGGACTGATAAGCGACTTGATATATAACCTCTACTGTGTATAAAAGCAATCACTCGAGCAGAATACCAAGCAGCTAAGTAGACATCCCAACTACCAAGGACAAATCAAAAATGGAAAACAAAGAGAAAGATGTCGCCCAAAAATTCAACTCCAAACAGGGTTCCTGTCATCCCAGATAATCTCAGTAGGCACCACAAAGACCTAAGAAGGCTCGGTGATCCTCAAAACCTACCCAAAAGTCACTAAACCAAGAAAGAAAGCAAGGGAAAGTGGTATACGCGACTGTTCAATAGAAAAGGGCATATATACGCCTCTTGTAGTGGGACAACAAGCATGTATACGCAGCTATCAGGGAAAAAAGGGCATATATCTTTTAAAACAAGGCTAGGCAAGGGTAAAAGGATGAAAAACTCAAACCCAGAGTGAACAGACCCTACCCAACTGTGATACGACAAGAAACACAAAGGAAAAAGATCAATGTAAGAAGGAAATATACTTCAACCCTTAGAAGGAAGATCGTATCCCCGGTACAGTCGCCAATTCTGTTACAAGGGAAAAACTCTCTATGGCCAAGGGTAAACCACAACAGACGGGTATGACTGCAAAAATCAACTCAATTCCAACATGTGTTATATAAACTAATGTGCAATGCAAGGAAGAAGCCTACCTCGATCTAATCATTTGATGTCGTTCCACCGTTGAGAACTTTGACCCAAAGCTTTACACCTGCAAGAAGTTCTCAACTAATAAGCGATGCAAGTATATAGTGACAATATATAAAATGAGTTATCACATCAGATAGCACAATCCATTAATAAACATTACAAACATGCCCATGGATAATAATCATATATTTGCAAGATATTGATAGGACAGGAAAGGAGTATTTCTATTAATAATTGATCAACAGAAGTATCAACATTACAAACTTCCGTGTTGGCACAGTTCGAAACCAAGAAACCAGGTTCCTTCCTACTGGGTCTCCACCACTTCAATCCTCCACCAAAGACAAGCTCATAGAAAAGAGGTAATGAGGTCCTCTCGACAATAAAGAAAGAGCTTGTGGGTTGAACATTGTGTTCAAACTTGAGGTACAAAGGGATGCAGACTCAATATGAAGTTTCTCCAGAGTAACTTTTCTCTCAAAGTTGAATGATTTCTTCTCCTTTTTCCATAGCTCAAAATTGTGCTCTTATAGCCTCCAGAATGCCACTGAAGGGCCGAGTCAGAACATTTCCAGTATATGTAAGGCCAAATATCAGAGATCTTTTGTCGTGACATGGAAACCCGACCTCATTTTGTATTTTCTAGCACAAATCTCGATATACGCGAGCTATAGCGGAGAAGCAAGCATATACACATCTTGCATAGCAGTTAGGGAGTGTATATGTGGAAAAATATATAATTTTGGCCTTGGATTTATCAAAAGGGGGTTGATAAGTCTGCATAGGGAAATGGAAAAAGGCCCTCTGTGCAAGATAGCAATGGTCAGGCAAATCTTGCTATAACAATTCTTTCATTAACAGAAATCATATATTGTTGTATTTCTCTATTTCTGGCAATTTTTATGTGTATTTCATTGTAATATCTCTATTGTCATTTCATTTTGAAAATAATATGGATCAGTGGTTTCAGAGCAGGCTGCTCTTGATCGTTTTTTTTTCAATGCATGTCCCCGACGAGGTCTGAGTATAACAAGTTGGGTCTTGAACTTGTCTCTCTTGAGAAAAATCACGCTCACATGCCCAAGAAACCCTTGATGGTTGTAGAAAAGAAAAAAGGTGGAGCATAATATTCTATTAGCATGTTGCTTGAGCAAGCTCTCGTGTGACAGAGGGACTAAATGATGGAGAATTTTTCCCACATGCTTCAATGCACACCGATACCAACAGGCGCATATTCATCAAGCAACCACTTTGGAGGAACTTCTCCCTTCAAGGTACAAGTTAATTTTGATATTCTTGTATTTGAAGGTCAAATAGATGTGGATGCCTTAGAAAAATGGTTAAATCTACTAGACGGTTATTTCTTTGTTCACAATTTTTCTGACAGGGAAAATATCACCCTCGCACTCCTCAAGGCTCTCCCCTATGTCAAACATTGGTGGGAAACTTACTGGGAAAAAAGTTTCATAGAGGAATCTGGAATATATGGGGTTGAGCCCACTTGGAATTTGTTTTTGGATGCGGTCAAGGAACAATACTACCCTATTGATAACTATGAAGACCGGTACATGAGATGGACCACAATGCGGCAAGAGAAGAGCCAAATAGTTTCGTAGTTCACAAATACTTTACATACCTTGCACACCAAGATGGGTATCAAAGACTCTGAGCAGCATCTGGTTCTAAAATACCATGGGGCTCTACATAGGCACATCCAAACCGAAATGGATTTCCTAAACATCTCATCATTGGGAGTTGCCTATCAATATGTTGTCAAAATCGAGTAGAAATTTAGGCACTAGATCAAATGGGAGTTTGGGTCTGCAAATCTGCAACAACCAAAGCATGGTAAAGACGGCCCTAACCAATAGATTCTCTAAAACTAGTCCAAGACACAGGAAAATAAGGGTAAATGAAAGACGAAGAATGACACTGGGAAGTGGTGCGACTTCCACAAAATCCCCTAGCACAACACTGATGAATGTCACTCGAAACAGTCATTGGTGACCGAGTTCAAAGACAATGAGTCGAACCCTGATTCAGAATCTGATCCAGAAAATATTGAAAATAGACAGATCACCAACATATCCCCCACAGCTACTGTCACGACTGCAACAATTCAACAAGAAGAACCAGTAGTTCCTGAAGAGGGGGAGTGCCTCTTCCATTCACATATGTGAGTGAAGGGGACCCCGTTTCATTTCATTGTTGATAGCGGTAGCCAGAAGAACTTCATCTCAGCTGAGGTCTTCAAACAGTTGGGGTTGTCGACAACGCCACACCCGCAACCATACAACATTGGGTGGCTTCACCAGGTAAGAGATCTTTTTTTCAACCAACAATGTCTCTTGTCCTATGGAATCTAGTCATTCAAGGATGAGGTAGTGTGTGATGTTGCCCCTCTTGATGTTTGTGATGTTGTTTAGGGCCAACCATATATGTGGAAATGGCATGTTGTTTATGATTCTTGACCCCATAGTGTCATTATTACTCTAGGGGGTCAGCTCTACAGGATACTAGAGGTAGTTCCGACTATTGTTCCACCAAAACAATGTCAAAAGCTAATATCTCATACTTCAAAATTTATCATCTTCACAGTATGTTCAAAGGATGCACAGAAGGACACTACAACCACTACAGCCTCAGCACCTTCTATCCAGTAGAAGAATATTGCATAAGAGAAAGAATATATTGTTCCTTCACCTACAATGGTGCCTACATAATGACCCATCAATCCCAGAGACAACAATTTGGTGGAATAGAATAAACCCTGCCAGCAACAAGTTTGTGGTAGCCTTCCACAAACCAAGCAGCGCAACTTCTCCAACAAGGCATGCAGCTCACCAAGATTTAGATTCATAAAACACTTTCCCCTCTTCCCCATACTCTCAATGCAATGGAGACCACTTCGGGAGCATTTATCCAGGTGGATATTGGTGGCCACCCACATGTTCCAAATTCCAAATGGCTCATCTTGACAGTTTTCAATTCAGCGCGTTTCTCTGTAATGGGGAAAATTCTTTGTAATTGTGGGTTCTTCACTTACAAGGCTGTCCTAAAGCCCTACACAGCATCCAAGTGGATATTGGTGGTCGCCCACCTATTCCAACTATTTTATTTTGAAAGTTTTCATGTTAGTACATATTTGTGTACTTCCAGGGCCATTTTGGGGATTTAAACAGTGTTTCCTTGGCTTTCTGCAGTCAAATTTTAGATGGAGTTAGAGTTTAATGGAATAATGTGTAGTTCTCGAAAATACCTTTCCAACGGGCTATCATACACCTAAAACGAAGATCGTATGCAAAATTTACAACCCCATGAAGTTAATGTACTAACTTACCCAAACACGACTAACATGACTTTTGGCACTTCATTTCCTAGGGTTAGGTTTTTGGATGTCTATGGTTTTGGCATTCATGTTTATCATAAAAAATCCTTCAGGGCCTCATTTTAATCATCTTCTTACTAATGAACTTAGTCGTCACATATCTTCTCAGAGATAAAGTTTCCACCATTCTAGCGAGTCTTGAACTCTGTATTTTTATAGTCTCTGTACAATTCTTTCATTAATAGAAATCATGTATTGTTGTATTTCTCTGTTTCTGGCAATTTTTATGTGTATTTCATTGTAATATCTTTGCTTTCATTTCATTCCAAAAATAATCTAGATCAACATTGGATGGCATCAAAGCATATGTTGAGGTACCTTCATGGTATGGTTGGATATGGATTGAGATATGTCTTAAGTGGAGATGTGAAGTTGCAGGGATATACAGATTCTGACTAGGCAGGGAATGCAGTGGATTGAAAGAGTACTTATGTATGCTATTTTAGTCTGGGATCAGGCATGATCTCATGGTTGAGAAGGGATCAGACATCAGTGGCACTTAGTACATCAGAAGCAGAGTATATTGTAGCAAGTGTGGCAAGTCGTGAAGGAGTGTGGCTCCAGAAGTTGCTATCCGAGATATTTGATCTAGAATTGGAGCCAACTTTGATACATTGTGACAATCAAAGTTACAAGAAGCTTACAGAGAACCCTATATTCCATGACAGGTATTAAGCATATAGAGATAAAATATCATTACATCTGGGACATGGTGCAAATAGGAGTTGTGGATCTCTAGTACATATCCATGGATGAGCAGATAGCGGACATCCTCACCAATCCCTTGTCAAGAGTGAAGTATGAGTACTTTAGGGACAATCTTAGAGTGTTGTCGAATGACCACCCTCATTGAGAGGGAGGTTTTTTGTTTATTCTCATGCTGGCTAACCCCTTTGACCAAGGGTTCCCTGGATCAGTCACATGAGGTGACTGAGGGGGTAATGCATTGTCGGACCTACTAAGAGAAGAAACTTCACACACATAATTTTAAGACTATGGTGGAGGTTGTGTGACTCCGGAAAATAGCTCTGTGATACTTCGGTGGATGTGTTCTATTGGCGGAGGATGTGTGACTCTAGACAATAGGTGTGTGCTACTTCGGTGGATTTGTTCCACTGGCGGAGATTGTGTGACTCCGAACAGTAGTTGTGTGCTACTTCAATGGATGTGTTCCACTAGCGGAGGATGTGTGACTCCGAACAGTAGTTGTGTGCTACTTCGATGGTTGAGTACCACTGGCGAAGACTGTGTGTCTCTAGACAGTAGTTGTGTGCTACTACAATGGATGTGGTCCACTGGTAGTGGATGTGTGTCACTAGATAGTAGTTGTGTACTACTTGGAAGCAGTTGTGATCTATTGGATGACATTATAGTAGTTGTTTGCTACTAGCTGATTGTCATGGAGATTACCAGATCGTTTGGATGTAGTTGTGTGTGCTACAATTTGATCACAGAGATTGTGCTGATGATATGAGCTACCAAAGGCATTGTAGTAGCTGTGTGCCTGCTAGTAGATTACATAGTAGTCAGTGGACTACCAGATGAAGACATCCTAAAATATGCCTCCCTAGATAAGAGGGAGTGTTGATGTTTTTGTAGATGCAGGAGGATCTTTCCCTCCTAGATGAACTTTCTTAGATGCGGAGAAGATTATGAAAGCAAGAGATCCATTGAAAAAATATTGAAATACCCTAGAAGAGAAGTCGGCCTAGAAGAATAAAGTAATAATGAAAAGACACATGTTCAGAGAAGAAGTCGTCCCAATCTAGTGGCCAGGAAGATTATAAATAGAGGATGTCTTGGCTCATTTTTTCAATCATTCACACTCTCCCAGCTACACAAAATCAAGGCACAAGTTTGGAGGATGTGACGCAGTAGGTACAGTTCCATAGTTTATTATTGCTCAGTCTTTGGTATCTCTCTCTTGTGTGCTACTCCTTGAGGAGGTGCGCTACCTTTGTATGGTGTTGTTGCAGCAGGGGTGGTATTTTTGGCTAAGTTAGCACTTGTTCTAGGGTTTATTTGATTGGTCTTGCTTTGTGAACAAAATCTATTTAAGAAAGGTTGATGGGTTTTCCCCCATGTGGGGTTTTCCCGGGATAAATCTCTAGTGTTCTTTTCTATCTCTTATTTATGTTGCTACTGCTTAGTACATGTTATATATGTTAATGGTAACGAACTAAAAAAACACTAGTAACACTAATGCTCTGTAAATAAGGAAAATCTAACAAGTGGAGGGGCCCCATTAGCTGAAACCTAGTGCCTCGAATCCAATGCAACTGACGGTTCGTCCATCTAATTCCTAGTTTAATTTTTATAGCAAGTTGCAACTTGCCTCCTCAATCCATTTAGGGACATGTCGTCAATTTGGTCCAAGGACATAAAATCCAAACTGAGCAGCATAACGGATTTTTGTAAGCTACTATAAGTATGTTTTTCTAAGGCCCACGTGACCACGCTACCCACGATCTCCCGACACAGTGTTCTTGAAAATTGACCTCTTGTTCAGAAGTTTCACTATGACTCATTGAGAAAAACCCTAGCATTGGAGATCCTCCAACAAATGGTTTTTTGGGCAACCAAATGACAGTGGAGGGGCCCCACTAATGAAACTCGATGCCTCAGATCTAATGCAACCAATGATTTGTCCATCTGACTCTCAATTTGATTTTTATCACGAGTTGCAACTCACCTCATCAAGAAATTTAGGGACATGTCGAAAATTTGGTCCAGGGGCATAAAATCCAAACCGAGCAGCATGATGGAGTTTCATAAGCTCTTGCAAGTCTGTTTGGCCAAGGCCCACGTGACCACGCTACCCACAATCGCCCAACATAATGTTCTTGAAAATTGACCTCTTGTTCAGAAATTGCACTATGCCTCATTGAGAAAAACCCTAGTGTCGTAGATCCTCCAACAAACAGTTTTCCAGACAATTGAATGATAGTGGAGGGGCCCTATTAGTTGAGACTAGGTGCCCCGGATGCAATTCAACTGACAGTTTGTCCATCCGAGTCTCGATTTGAGTTTTATCACGAGTTGCAATTTGCTTCCTCGAGCCATTCAGGTACATGTCAACAATTTAGTTCAGTGGCATAAAATCCAAACCGAGCAGCATAACGGAGTTTCATAATCTCCTACACACCTATTTTTCCAAGGCCCAGGTGACCACCCTACCCACAATTTCCTAACACAATGTTCTTGAAAATCAAGCTCTTGTTCAGAAATTGCACTATGCCTCATTGAGGAAAACCCTAGTGTTAGAGATCCTCCAACAAATGGTTTTTCAGGAAACAAAATGACAGTGGAGAGGCCCCACTAGCTAAAACTTAGTTCTCCAGATCCAATGCAACCAACGGTTCATCCATCCAAGTCTCAGTTTGAGTTTTATCGTGAGTTGCAACTCACCTCCTCAAGTCATTTAGGGACATGTTGGCAATAGACCTAGACCTGAACCATGACCATGACATAGACCTTGACATAGATTGTGACTTAGACCATGGCAATACAAGGCATGACAAGGCAAAGCACGACAAGGCAATGTCTTGGTATAGGTTTAGGTCTAGGTATGGAAATGCAAGGAAAGGCAAAGCAAGGCAAGACATGACAAGGCTAAGCAAAGCTAGACATGAAAAGGCAAGGCAAGGTCCATGTCTAGGTAAATCCTTTTAATTATGATAATCCATGTTTCACAACTATGAATATACCTTAGATATATGAATAAAGAGAGCTTATGTTATGACATTGAAATTCTCATGTAAGTATTTTTATCTAAGATAGATGGGATAACAAGTTGTATAATTACATGCTTAATGAATCCTTTGATTGTAATTTTACGTATTAAACTTGTTCATTTAGTACAAGCATTATTTTTTTTAGGCAAAAAAAAATGTATGATAC
>JASDQU011245099.1:4525-21960 GCA_032191745.1 Picea mariana
ATTTATGTCATATAATTCTTCAGATAACACCCGTTGACAGGGGCATTGAGGATTTCACCATCTAGATTTTCTAGTAGGAAAGAATTTTTTCCTTCGAGAGCCGAGACTCTGAACGGCCCATACTAGAGGTGATCGAATTTACCATGTTTCGTTGTTTCTTCCCTCTTTGCATCCCACCTTAATACTAAATCACCTAGGAGGAAATCTCTATCCTTTGCCCTACGGTCGAATAATGCCTTCATGTTGTCTTGGTACTTATGCAACCTTTCATCTACTTCGACCATGTGTTCTTGAACCTCGATTAGCTAGTTTATCCTCCTGGTGACATGATTAGGTTCTTCTTTCTGATCTTGCCATAATTTCATCACGGGGAGTGCTAAATTTATAGGTAACACCACATCTATCCCATATACCATCTAAAAAGGGGAAATGTCAATAGACTTTTTAGTGCCTATGCGATTCGCCCACAAGGCGTACTTTAAATGCACATGCCAAGACTTTTTGTTTTCATCCAACACTTTTTTAATTATATTGATCAGTCTCTTGTTAGACGACTCAGCCAGTCCATTTCCTTGGGGGTAATACGCTGTGGAATGGCCAAGAATGATATTATACTTTTGGCAGAAGATGATCATAGCCATAGATTTGAAATCTTGGGCATTATCTGTGACTATCTTTCGAGGGCAGCTAAATCTTGACAAAATATTGTATTCTAAGAAATCTATTACCACCGAGTCAGTTGCCCTTTTAGTTGGAATAGCTTCCACCCATTTAGTAAAGTAGTCTGTGGCAGTTAAAATCCACTTGTGTTGGGCGCTAGAATGTGGATTAATATCGCCTATAAAATCTAGCCCCCATTGTTGAAAAGGGGCTTCAATTTTGACCAGAACTAAAGGTAGCGCTGGGAGTTTTTGTTTTTCTGCAAATAATTGACAAGGGTTACAGGCTCGGACCTTGGCATTAACGTCTGAGAAAAGTTTTGGCCAGTAATACCCAGCCCTTAGAATTTTGTAAGTTGTGTCCCTCCAAGCGTGATGTCCTCCACACACTCCTTCATGAAATTCACTTATAACCCCTTCTATTTCCTATTCGACTAAGCATATTAACAAGAAACCAAGTGGGTCTTTCCAATATAGTTGATTTTCGGCAATATAATACTTAACCACATGAAGCTTTAAAGTCCTGGATTTTGATGGCGATAGTTCACTCGGTCATTTTAGAGTCAACAGGTAGGATACTATGTTTCTGTACCATTCTGATGATATGAACTTATCTTCGATCTTAATTGTATTTGTTCGCCCATCAGGCTCGTTTATGTTCATTTCTTCCTCACATTCCTGCATGCAGTTTATATCCAGAGCTATGAGATTTGATTCAGCCAAAAGTTTGGCCAGGCCTTGTCCCTTTACCAGTTTAGTAGGTTTGATTTCCAGGTCAAACTCTTGAATCTTGGCAAGCCATCATCCTCTTTTCCCATCGCTGTCTGGCTGTACTAAAATATCTTTCACAGAACTGGTACACACGTACGCAATTATTTTGGAGTGTAATACATAGGTTCTAAATGCCTTCAGTGCTTTTACCATGGCGTACACTTGTTTTTCTATTATATCATGTTTAAGTTCTGCGTCTTTGAGGATCTTTCTAAAAAAGGTGATCGGCTGTTCGAAACCCTCTTCGTTTTTTTGGAGGAGCACCGCAGCAATCGTGTGTTTGGAGGAAAACAAGAAAATAAGAAATTCTTTTAGATAATCGGGGCTTTCCAACACAGGTGCCTCGGCTATGACTTTCTTAATGTGTGTGAATGATGCTTTGGCCTCTGTTGTCCACTTTACTTCACTGTTCTTTTTCAACATATTTGTGATCAATTTTACAATTTCAGCGAAATTTGGGATAAATCTTCATAAAAAATTTGTTTTTCCTAAGAAAGATTGAATTTCTTTTACATTTCTAGGAATGTTTATAGTGTCTATCACTTCAACCCTCTTAGGATCAATCTTAATTCCATCCCTAGATACAATATGACCCAAAATTTTACCTTCTTGCATGGAGAAGTGTGATTTCTTGGGATTTAAGGACAGACCAAACCTGCGGCATTTTTTGAATGTTTGTTTAAGATGTACCAAATGCTCTTTGTCGGATTTGGAGAAAACCGTCAAATCATAGAGATAGATGACTACGAACTTATCCCTCTCTATGATAAAAGCGATGTCCATAGCACGTTGGAACGTGGCTCCTGCATTCATCAAATCGAAAGGCATTTTATCATACATGAACATACCCCAAGGGGTAGTAAAAGCAGTTTTTTCTTTATCTTGTTCATTCATGGAAATTTGATTATATCCAGAGAAACCATCAATCATAGACATTTTGTTCATCCTAACTACCTTTTCTAGCACGTGATCCATTTCAGGCAGCGGATAGTTGTCTTTAAGAGAGGACTTATTTAGATTTCTAAAATCCATGCACAATTTAATTTCCCCACTCTTTTTTTCTGACCGGGACTAGGTTTGCCACCTAGTCAGAATATCTCAGAGGTACTATAATTTTCACCTCTAAAAGCTTCTTCGCTTCTCTCTCGACCATAGGCAATAAAATGGGGTTGATCTGCCTAAGATTTTGTCCAAAGGGTTTGACCCCAGGCTTTAGAGGTATCTTGTGATCGATCATTGTAGTGTCGTAGGTTCTTAACTTATCGTAAGACCAGGCGAAAACGTCTTTAAATTGTCTGAGTAGGTCCTTATACTTGCCTTTTATTTTAGGGGGGAGGATTTTAGATAATTTAACCATCCTGGACTCTTCTTTGGTTCCTATGTCACAGTCCTTAACCTCTTCTGGTTGGGGTTGTAAGGTGGATTTTACAGGTATGTCGTTTTGATCAAACAGTCTTTCCAAAGGGATCAATCCTTTTGAAATCTGGTTATTTTTTAGGACCAACATGCAATGATTTGTGATTTTGTCTTGTAAATATTGAGGTCCTCCCCTTCTTGCATGATCCATATATGGTCGTTCTGATTTTCTTGATCCGTGTGAGTTTCAGAAAATTCACCTACTGCTTCAAGAAACTTCTTAATTTGTTCATCATCCTCAAAAACCTACCAGTGCTGGATATTATCCAGTATAGATGGTCTGTGTCTTATCTCTATGTGATACTTCAATTTAAAGGTTGTAGGAGGAGTGAAAGTTGAAGCTGCTTTAGCTAATGCATCAGCCTATAATTTTTCTGTGTGTCAGATGAACTGGACATTTACCGACGAAAAAAAAAAATCCATTAGATCCCAGGTACAATTTATGTATGATCTCAATCTGGGATGCTTGGCCTGGTATTGCCGATTTATTTGTTTGACTATCAACTCCGCATCTCTGTATACCTCTAGGTTTTTTATTTTTAGCCTCCTGGTAGCCTCTAATCCTAAGACCAAGGCTTCGTATTCACATACATTGTTATTATAATCTATATCCCATTGTAGTTTGTAAGAAAAAGGGACAACGAACCTTTCTTTGGGTGCCACAAAAAGCACTCCTGCACTAGCTCCTTCGCATGACAAGGCACCGTCAAAAAACATTTTCCAGATACCGGTGCTACACATATCCCCGGTCATGTTACATGACTCTTCATGCTCTATATCGTTTTCCTATGTGCAACCATATAAACCATCGTCAAAAGATAAGATACAATTTCCTAAATCTTTATCTACAATGTAAATAGGGAAATTGTTCAGATTTTGAGGGTCGCTTACTGTATATGCTAGCCTCGTCTCCCTGTACAACTGAGTAAATTTCCCACCAAACATAGGAATCGTGGCGTATGTCATATCCAGTTGAAGAGAACCTCCCAGCTTGGCTCCCCATGACCTAGACAACAGTAAGCCATACTTGGGGGGAATATCAGCAATGACCACATCCATCAAGACGCTCTTAACTGGGACCTGTGCCAGGGTGACTACTAAATTCTTTATCATTCCCATGCACTTAACTTTTCTTGAATCAAATGAGTAAAGATCTCTGTAAGGTCTAGTGATCTGGAGGTCCAATCTGTCCATATTAATTTTAGGCATCACGTTATGTGAGGCTCCGGAGTCTAGCATGCAATTATGTAGCAGTTGATCATACATGTTTAAGGTGATATAAAAGGGAGAAATAGTGTCTTTGGCTCCTTCAAAATGTGGACCAAAAGTGATGATGGGCTTATCATCTTCCAGGTTCAAAATGTCAAATTGGCTTTCTAGCTCTGAAATGCCTATCACTTTGGTAATCTGCTTTCGATAAACTGGGTTTTTCGCTAACTCTACCATAGGAATTGGTATCTTAATTTTATTTATCTCGTTTTCGAAACTGAAAACTCCGGTCACCTTGTCTGTTTCTCTAGTTGGGACTCCCGAATCCTTCTTTTCCAACTTATTTGTTTGGACTGCCTTATTACTCATGATCTTGGTTAAAGGTGTATTTGTATTAGCTGCTTTGGTTTCCTCTATTTAAGTCTCAACCTTCTCCACTTTGGGTTCTTGCGCGTTTACTACTTTCGCTTTGTTGTTAGGTAACACGGTTTCTTCCAAGGTAGGCTCATATGTTTGACCTCTTGGGAGAGTTTTCTTAGGTTGAGTAGTTGAAATGGGCCTACTCTTAGATCTCAATTTATACCTAGGTTGGACCTCAGCCATTATCATATTGGTTTCTTCTTGATAACTACAAAGGTCAGTATAATCTCTTTCTTCACCCTTAATAGATGATTGTTGAGTGTTTAGAGATTTTTCATAATCCTCTCTAGTCAGATAAGGTTGTGTGCAGTCATTACCCAAGTTCGTGACATCATCATCTAAATCTCCAAAATCTTGGAGATCATTCCCTCCTATAAAATTTTCGTTCTTTAGGGGAGTTTGTATTTTCTGATCTTCATTTTTTATCTGTCTTTGCTAGTTTGGGGGATTGGGATTCCTCCTAAAATCCTTTTTGGTGAAAGAATTGGCTTTGGCCTATTCTAGCTCCATCCTGGATATCTTATTAGACAACTCCTTAATTATCCTGGCCATATCGTCTACTTTGTCATCTGTGTATCTATTAGACCCTGACGGCCCTGCTTGTTCTCTAACGCATATAGTTTCTCAGTTTCTTGCTTCTACTTTAGCTTTTAACTTACCAGAAGCCATCATATTTGACTCAAATTCTACAGTGTCATCTTGCATTTAGTTTAGAGTAGCTCCCGTTATTTCCCGTAAAAGAAGTGCAAAATCTAGTTCAAAAGCCCCTGTGAAAGTTACTTTGGCTACGGGTTGGGATGGTTTAACCTCGGTTGGGATTTTTTTATACAGCTTGTTGAATCTTTGAATAAACTCCATAACTGTTTCTAAATTACTTTTTCTTAAAGACCCAAACTCGGTTAAATAGTATAGGTGGTCCTTTCTTTCACCCCATTGTCTAAGGAAAGCATCTTCCAAGGCATCATAGGACAAGATAGATCATGTAGGTAGACTCTGAAACCAAGTTTGGGCCTGACCTTCGAAGGTTTGGACGAAAATCCTCAAATACACATCTTCATGTTCGAGACCTAGGATGTCTGTGAATTGATCAAAGAAATTTATGTGTTCAGTCGTGGTCAGATCTCCTTCCCCAGTGAATTTTGGCAAATTTTTTATATAATTTTCGGGAAGGTCGTGCAGAGGAATGGGCAATACCAAAGGAGTGTATCTTCCTACTAATTTAGCAAACACTCTGGGAGGGGGGGAAGGCCCTTGACCTCCATCTTCTCCCCCAGGAGAACCTCCACCTCCTCCTCCGGGAGGACCCCCACCACCTCCTCCGACAACCCTTCCACCTCCCCCTCTGGCGGCTGCCATCATTATTAGTGGAAAGTTGTAAAGGGGGTTTTGGAATATTAAAATTGAATCTTTACTTTCTTCATGGGGTGAAAGATCTGAGGATGATTGGTAAGGGATGTGAGGGCTTGGCTCTTCGGACTTGCAAGAGATGTAATCAGGAGAACAAACAGGTGTGGAAACTGGATGTGTGAAATATTCTTCGAGACTAGGTGAGGTCGCGAAATTTAACTGAAGGGTCGACGATATATCGACAGCAAATGAATTTTCTACAGGACTTTTTCCCTTATGTACTACAGAGGTTATCGGACGAGCTTCACTTATAACTTCAAAGTGGTTTGATGTTAGATCCTTATTATCGAAAAGAGGGTTGCGTGAAGTTGAAGGTTCAGAAGAACTCTTGGTCTTCAGTTGTGGGTATTTAAGCTGATAGACTGCAAGGGTCGTCTTAAGAGAGCCTCTCGCCTTTAAAATCTTCTCAGGATCGATAACGGGTGTGGTCTGTTTACCATCCGGGTTTTTCCTGGTATTCCTTCGACCGGATGCCAGCTTATTAATCGTGGAGTCACCAAGTGAAAGATTGGAAATCCTTTAAAAGGTGTGCACTCTTTGTTCACTATCAAAGGGTGACACTTTCAATGAAAAAATGTCATTTTCCCAGGGAAAAATATTTCGTAACTTCGGTCCCTGGCAGCGGTGCCAGAAAGATGTTGTTCCAGAGTCTGTACTTAAGGCTTAGAAGTACAGTGTCTAGGCATCCGAAAGTAAGGGGTAGAGAAGGAAGAAATGTCAACCTTCGACAAGGTAAGCTAGGGCTTATTTCTAGGTTGTTATCTAGCTTCCAACTGTTTCTGGATATTTATGTCCCTTTCAATCGCTGCCCACGAATGTTCAAGTTCCACCCGGGTAGTGGTTGTTTTAATAATAGTATCAAAAAGGTTCAAGGCAATATGTGTTTGATTTGATAGTCCGGGTTTTATATTAGGCTGTCTTGTCACAGGGACAGTCATAGAGGAACAGAATGATAAGAAAATCTCAAAAAAATTTAGATGTTGTCTCGATTTCGGTCGTATAAAGGAGAGTTTATAGCTCCGGTAGTGAAAATAGGGTGAAAACCAAAGGCCCTTTCCTGTAAATGAGTTATATTTTAATAAATGTGTATGAGGTGTAAGAAAACATTAAGCTATCTATCATGTAAGGCTCCTATCAAGGGAGAATATCACTTGTAAACAGAGGAAGAAACAGATAAAGAAATACCCTGATGAAGCATAAAATATATATAGAAATATAAAGTGTTCACTGGTCTTATACCTGTTGATATCCGGTACAGAGGAAAAACAATAAACAATATAGAAAACTAAAATTAATTCACTATAGTAGAGGTTGTACTAAGTTATAGTGAAACATTCATCAGATACATATATGAAATACAAGGAAACAAACTCATAACACATTCGTGATGGAATCGAGAATCTTCGGATTTGCTTTGTATTAACTCTCGAGGGAGAAAATCTCTATTACAATCGACCCAAAAAGGTCCAGCCCTTGTTCCTTCCTTCTATTGTATATTTATACATATTTACATATGATGGAATCTCAATCATTCCAGGATTTTCAGTTACAACAAGAAGGAGATCAATCATTTCATTTCTTTATCTCTGTCTTTATTTGGTACCAGAAGCCTGCCCCTTTGCATGCTCGGTACAAGTGACACATTTTTCCACCAGCCAAGATATCAACCTAGAAGGTTCTGCTTGAAAATTGGCCTCAAAAATATAACAATCTCTGACTAATTGTGGTAACCTTTCTTCCATCTGTCGGTCTAGGGTGTCAATAGTGCACAATCGCACACTTGGTTTAATAATCCATTTATCTATTTGAACTATGTCTGCCAGAGTTAGTTGTGAGACTTCGACCAAATCTCTTTCTTATTTCTCATTTATATCAAGAGAGAGTTTTGCCATATTCATTTGGCTCAATGTCTCAGCATTGCTCTCACTATCAATGCCTAACAGATTTCCATCTATAGAACCGAAAGCCTCTTCACAGTATTTCCTTACCTTATTGGCTTGCAATTTGCCTTCCGATATGTTGCGTTCTCATTCCTTCAACAAAATATTACCTCGGGTCTGTTCCGAAATGGAAAACTCGAAACTATTTGTTGATTCCCTGTTTGTTGTAGCTATTACAGCCTCTTGAAATGTGACCCGAGCTGCTCCAGCTTCTCTCTCTCTGACAGATAAGTTTTCCAATACTTTATCAATAAGTAGGCAATTCTCCTGAATCGTCTCTACCTTGGCAAGTAAACTTCGCTGGGCTACAGAAACTCTGCTCAGAATCTCCATAGCCTAGGACTGGAATATCCCGATATTTATAACTTGGCTTTCAGCTAACTCTAATCTAACCTGTAGCTGCCCTATCAAGTCTCTGTGCTGGCCTACCTGTATTTGACTAGTTTGAGCTACCAACTCTACTTGTTCAAGCTTATCTTTGAGCAGCTCGATTTCCTTTTTATCATCCATTCTTGCTTGTTCTATTCCTGTGTTCGCCTGGTCCTTGGCAGCTTCCTCTATTGTGGCTAGTTTAGCTTCTAAGGTTTTGATGAGGTGATTTCTTCGCTTCAGCTGATTTTTCAAAACCCCGACTGAAAATTGGTTTGTTGTAGCAAACGCCCCTAATGTTCCGGCTATTTCTATCACAAATTCTTCTTTCTTCATATCTTTCCCATCGGTCAACACCTTAAATGTTTTGGTTGTTGATCCTGCTTCTTGATAGAATTCTTTTTTTACCACAGCTTTTCTCTTTTTATCAAAAAAGAACTCACTTGGAGGGAGCTCTTCCATCCTTACAGGTCTCAATTCTTCATTGAAAATCCACCCTACATATATGTTCCCTTTAGTTCACTGTAAGGGAGTAATGGAGGCAATGGGATTTTCGATTTGCTTATCTGATTAGCATGGAGTGGCCACTGGAGTTTGCTTTTTCGGTGGATAGGGAGTTTTCATTTCTGGTTTTGGGCTCCCAGTTTTCTCTTCCCTGTCCTAGTGTTCTTCTTGTTTAGGTGTTGAATCTTTGGAGCCTTCAACTTCTTTTTGATGCACCTCTGTTGTTATTGGATTCTCACCCCGCAATACTGGGGGAAGACAACTCCACTGATGTTCTTGAAATTTTAAAACATCGGCCCTCTCTTCAGGCTCCAGGGCTTGTATCTAAGCCAAAACCTCGGCATAAGATCTCGTGCCTCGGAAAATGTCATCCGAGGGTGAATTTTCGTGCTCAAACCTTTTAAGCCCACAACTGGCTAAGTGATTACTTACGACCCTATATGGATCGTGCTTCTTGAATTCAACATGAACCAATTTCAGGTCTTCCAAGGCTGTTTCCTTAGCTTTAGCATGCCCGAAATCTAAAAAAGAATAGGAATTTAAATGAATAGGAAAAGGTGTCCATACCTTCTTAGAATATCCCTTAAGTTCCTTACTTACGCCACCGATTACGATTTGCCTCGCAATTTCACGACAAGCCAGCCTATCGGGTATGAATAATGGTAAGGCATGCGGAGGAACAGAAGCACCGAAAACCCTGAGATATGAAAATTTTGCTTCCACGTACCTGTCAGCTATACTGTTAATATTTACCGCGATATTGTCTAAGATCCTAGGTGGTGAGTGGCTGAAGATAGTGACATGCAGTGGTACCATTACCCAGTTAAAGAATTCATACACAAAATCTAAAGCTTTGTTTTCCCACAGCTTTGAATGGTAGACGTGGATGGGCTCAGCCTCAGATGGAGTCCAGCTCCAACTCATTAAGGGAAAAGGCGTCAGAAAACACATGGCATCCATGATATAAGCGGACATAAAGAATGAATCAATATTTTCGCTCTCCCTCTATGCTCGATACTCTGTAACTCGACTAGTCAAACTATCAGACAGTAGTTTAGCCCAGTCAAAGAAACAGCCTTCGGTGATTGAATGGATTAGAGGCACCCACTGAAGGAAAAAATGTGTGGTATCCTCTCTCCCATATAATCTACAGGTCATCATAGCTACATATTTGAACTATGGTTCCAGAGAAGATATTGAATATACACCATTACTGTCCACACCGAACTTCGTAGGGTGTGAAACCCAATCTTTGATTAAACCGGGCATACTCTTGTCGTATTACACACATTCCTTCTGTTTAAAATTTTCCAGGAATTCGGCATTGTATGTAAAGTCTGACACGGTGGGAAACTTGTACATAGCCTGCAATTGTTCGGGTCTGAAAGTCCCAATAGTGACTCTCTTCTCATTGACGATGGTTCTGGTTGGTATATCTACATGGTCTAATGCCCACCAGAACATATCGTAGTAAGGGGGTAGACATGGCCTAGACGCTACTTTATGCATTTCATCCTGGACGACGATCTTATATTTGGTGCTCAGGTCATCTTTTTCATTGTCACTGGAATCATCCAAACCATATACCAATTCAGACTGTAGAACCTCAGAAATATATGACCAGGTCCTGAAAGAGTCGACACTTCGAGGTGAAGTATCAGAAATGTTGTCTAAACCTTGTCCTAAAACCTCAACAGTGGCTTTAGACTCTTTTCATGGGGCCATGGCAGGGGATTCTACTTTATCTCTCCTGTGATAAAAAAATGTATACATATAGAAATTAGTTCGTTCGAGAAAAGTTTGCTCTGCGTAGAATAGAAATGAAATTTGTGACAACAAATAAAAGATCCATGTCTTTGACCATTTAAAACTAGGTCGTCCTTAGGAACAGAACGGTCAAATCGTTCTTAAATATAAATTTAGCAAATAAAAACCAAATCCTTACTTGTCGATTCGCCTCATTTCCAATTAATGTCATAGATTTTGACAGTTCGTAATGCAAGTTGGCGCAAGGAAAGTTTAATTGCCTCGTAGACTGTGCAAATTAATTTTTGTATTAAAACACTGGAAATGCTGGCTTAGCTTAATTAATTAGGCCTTTTTAAAAATTAATTAATCTTTCAACATTCACTTCATCAAGAGTTTTCACTTTAACCCTTTAAACCTCTAAAACCTGAGATTGTGATAATTAGCTTTGGTTAATAAAAAATGTAACCAGGATTAAGTGTTTAATTAATTACGTTTTTATTTATATCGCGACTTCGCGACTCAGGGCTTCGAAGTTATATATTTTGAGGGAAAACATGCCGAGTTGCGAATTCCCGATAGAGCTTAACCACGGCTAAGCTTTTTATCTTTAACATTAACCTGGGTTACTAAAACAAGAATCTCGCGGTTTCGGCTATCGGGGTTATGACGGTAAGACTTTTGGAGCTAGAAAACGCCGAGACATGAAATCTCGATGATGCTTAGCTGTGGTTTAGAGTATCTTTACTCTCGGTACTGATCTAGGTAAACTTTTTAAAACTATTTCGCCATTTCGCCCCTCGGAACTTGTAAACTATGTGATCTATAACTTTCGACATGCGACATCCCGAGGTAAAAAAAAAAAGGAGAGACTCGTTTAAACGATAAAGAAAAAATAAATCTTTCCTTAAGAGTATGATAGCCATCGCTGCTTGTGTGATGAGACTTCTGATATTTTGGGGAAAATAAAGGAAAATACCAAAACCAGCCTTCGAATTCAAGCATTAAGATATAAAATTTAAAAAAGGCTAAAAAAACAAAGGCGGCTCCAACACAGGGTACAACAGATTTACAGGTAAAAAACATCTTCCATTATGTTTTTATTCCTCTGAGATATTGAAAGCAAATCATGAGGTAACAAAGGAAGCAAGAAAGTCTGACTACAACAACACTGCTTTACATAAGAACATGGTTGTTGATGAGGAATATCCACGACCTTCACATGTGTTAATGATCATGTGGTTGATTACACGAGAGGTTGTTTCAGTTCAGAATTGTAGCATATGCTCAGCTACCAACCTGAAAAGGAAGATGAAGCTGATCAAGAAATTGTTGTTAAAGTTTATTTTCCTCCCCCTGAAACTAATATATATACGCAACAAGATTTCCAGCAAGACAAAGTGTTTCAAAGTTGTCTTCCTTCCCCTGAGAATGACTTGGTGGTCCAATTTCTAAGTATCCTAGACATGGATGAGTATTATGAAACTGCATCTATGGAAACTCCAAGTAGTGAAAAAACAAATGACATGGAGCTTCAAGAAAGCAACAAAACTGTGTATGCCACTTTCAATCAAAAATACAAAGAGATAATGAAGAGGCAATGGTTTTATTTGATTCATTTGAAGATCATGGTTTTGAAAATGCATCCATGGGAAATCTAGACTGTGAAATAGTGCATGATGTTAGCTTTTCACATTTGCAAGAAGATAATGAGCAGGAACTTATTTCCATTCATTCATTTGAAAGTCAAAATGACAGTCCTCAAACAAATCTCCAGAAGTTTATTGAAACCAAATTAGAATTGTTTCATGAACAAGAGGATAGCCTTTATGCACATAATATGGTTGCCATATTTGAAGATGTTCAAGAATGTATGAATGTTTTTGTTGAGATGCATGGAAAAGTAGACAAACCTATTGCTGACATTTCAATTGAAAATGTTCTCAGAACTGAAGAAATAGAGAAAGAGCAACAAACACTTGTGAAAGAGGCTTGTCTTTTTGTTTTTGCTCATCAAGAAGAAATGATTTTCATGGTTTTCAAGATCCTGTGGCCATCCTATTACAATTTTGTGAAAATAGAATTTTTGTATTCATAAGCTCAGGTTTTGGATTCAACTTTTGTTTTCATCTACCATCTTTTACATTTGTCTACCTGCTTAAGAAAGATGTGAGCAGAGAAAAATCGGGAAGCAAATTTCTTGATTGGTTGCATTGGCACTTTAGCATCACTTGATTGAGTATTCATTTCAGCAGTTTTAGAGTAGATAGGAGTGTGCAAATAAGCTTGTTGGTCAAGAATTTTTCAGTTTGGATTTCCAGTAGTTTATACAGTCAGATTTGTAGCGGTATATTCAGTAACCAGTTGAGAGTAGTGTGCAGAGTTTGGTTTTCAGCAGACACTGGTGACAGGTTGGAGAATGGTACACACACGTGTTTTGAGAGCAGCCCAATGGATCCGACACCGAGTCTACGATTTCTTTGCTACCTCACAGAGAGGGTAGCATCCCCAGTTGGAGCCTATGTTATCATTGTAATAATTTCTTGGAATCCAAGTATTGAGACTTGGTGGAACACTAAATCAGTATAGAGGAGTGTTAGACTAGCAGGTGGGGTCATATCTAGCGGACAGGGTTAAAATTGGCGAAGACGCAAAAGTGATGGGACCTGGCGTGCCATAGATCTTGAGCAGCCCAGATCAACGGTCAGGAGACATATCGGGCGAGGAAATAATGTGGAGGTTAAGCACTAGAGAGCGGGTCAGGGAAAATACCGTGGTTTCAACCCATAGACACATGGCACCTCCAGAAGCATATCGGGGAGGAAAGCGGGTGAGCGCGAAACCGCTCAACCATGCCCTAATGTCACGTGTTCTAATATCATTAAATATTTCAAATATGAAGATCGCATGTGGAGAGGGGATAGTGACAGCCGGTCAAATCATCTCACGCCATTTGTTCGAAGTACTTTACATCCGTGCAATGCTAGGTGAGCGTCACCATATAACTGATTCGAAGGCTCATCATTCAGAATAGATTGGCCGAGTGTGACAAACTGTTGTACCTGTAAGTACTTCGTCAGTAATTCATGATTAGAAATTGATGACTACTGTCCTTCAAAATATGGATGGTATTACTCTGTTTTCGGAAATCAACGCTTCATTCGTAAACGAGGTAATTACAAACTGGATCAGCTTCCTAATTTTTGTGGGATCAAGGGAGATAAACTTATGTTTTCTGCAAAACTAGAAACATGCACAAAGCAGACCGGGCAGCCTTCAGTGAACCAGGATTTTCAACGAATATGACAAATTCATCATTGAAGAAGAGAGAGTAATTGGTTGCTTGAATATTAGCAATGAAATTTTATACAAAGCCTTAGGGAGATCCAAGAATGGATAAAGAGGTCAGATTAATTCTCGTCATGAAGGATTTAATCATCAACGGGCATGCAGTCAAGCACCATATGCGAGCTGTCAGGAGGAAACGGAGCAGGTGTTAGAAGACAAAGGTAAAAATTGAGGTGGTTGAAAGCGTTGGACAAAATAAGTTTTCTTGGCTTGACACCTTGAAGGAAGAAATTGCTAATTTGAAATAGTTTTCAAGCTAAATTTAGTGTTTCAGAGAATTTTGTAATAATATTGACAAGAGGCCTTCAAGGAAAAATCTTGAATATGTCAGTTTTTTTTTATAACGTCCCTAGAAATAGGAGTTTGGTTGTAGTACGTTACTCTTTTGTAACCGACAACTATTTTTGGAACTTTGGGGAAGATGATTTGTTTTGAATCCCGGATGTAATTTACCTATATATACTATTACAAATATTAATAAATGGTTGGACGGACCAAAGAGGGGCATGTCCTCGTAGCAAGAAGAATTTGTAAGTCCATGGAGCTAAAGTGAATATACAATGCAGAAGCATTTTGAAATGTTTATGAAAATATTCTAATGGTTGTGATATGAGTTTTGTTTTCTCTCATAGTGTGTATTTCTTATGTCTTTGAAATCCCATTTACATTTTCCTCTTTTTAAATTGGAGAGTTAAGAAATCGGAATTTGTCTTATGACGCTCTCGACTTAACAATTTAAATTGTGTAATCCTCTTCTTAAATAATTCAAAATTCATTTCAATATGCTCTGATGCAGTTATTTGTTTTCCTTTTCCTCTTTCACCATGCAGATTTCAATTTTAAAAACTTAGAATCATTGCCTCATTTAGCCTTTCTCCTCTAGATAGTTCTAATCACCTACCACTGTTTTATTCATTTTTGACTCCATAGCCCCAAATTTCACCTCCTTTCTTTCGCCAACAACTGTATAAAACCCCCAAACAAACCAAATCTAGCCACTAATTTCCAAAGATACATCAAGTGACACGAGAGAGCCCTCTCTGAGTTGAGTAGGCTAGTGCCCAGCTCTAAAGTTGGTTGAAACAGTTACCTCTGTCATTCTTCTATTCAACCTGACAAAATTTACAAAGTGCTAATAGGGTTATTGGATAATAAGTTTATGACAAAGAAGAAAAAAAGTTATTTATTTGTAATAAATATTCAATTTTTTTATAGTATTGCATACTACTAGTAAATAGATTTGATGTTTTATTGTTGAGATGTTTCTGGTACTTATTCAGTGTTGGTAAATGGGGAGGTACATGACCCCATTTTCTACAAATTTCACACCACTTGGTCTGTGGCCTAGTCAGAAACAAATTCGGAGTGTCAGTGGCCATGTAATTTCCCAACGCAGGACACTCATTCCTATGGTGACCTTTTACGCAATATAGAGTACACCAAACATTCTTGCATCCCACTTTTACTTTGGCCATGTATTGTAACTCCATGGTGAGGTTCACAAGTTGGGATTGCACCTGCACTAGTCCTACAGATGTCTCGCCACCTCCTAGCATAAACTCCAGACGCATTGCATTCTCCATGACTTCTGATTGAGTCATCACTTTTCGTTGTGTGAGTGGGACTCGAATGTAAGGGAGGAGTCCATTAATAAACCATTCTCTGTGTTGGACATCCTCGATCTAAAAGTGAGTCTGTACAAGAAGATCTTGAGCCATTGGTCATAGTCCCACACAGTTTATCTAACTTGTTGCTTAATCTCCTTGATCTCAGTTATACACTATGACTCTAACTTGGGTTTCTATAATTATCTAAGGATATCTCTCTTTATATTTGTGAGGGACCTTGCATATCCCATTTACTTCATATACCACTTCAAAGATATATCTCTGAATTTGGTCTCCAACTGCTTGATCTTAGACGCCCTATCTATGACTTACTTCATAGACCAGATTGCTTCACAAGTGAACCAATGTTGTTCTACATCATATTTTCCCATCCCATGAAATATGGGAAGCCTAAGGGTCAAATATTGATTGGCCATAGTCAAACTGGGATTTGATATTCCTAAACGATTACTACCGGTTACTATTGTTACTAGCAAATCTTGTGAAGTGTTGTTGACTTCAGTGTCTACTCCACTTGTATATTCCACATCTCTTGTTTCTCAACTTTCTTCTTTACTTCTCTCACCTATGCACTTTCTTATTCAATTATTTCTTCTTGGTCAAAAATCCATGAGGCGGGTGGTTCAAAGTGGTGGTTCCTCCACACTATTTCATCTTCTTTCATGATGGAATAAAAATAGATTCCTATATTGAGTCCTGTGAGCCTCCTTCTGACAGCCAAGATCTCTTCACTTTCTTGGAGTGCACCTTCATCACAATCTTTTTCCCCATTTTCGCTACTACTTTGCATATCATCTTCATCCAATTCAACACCATCTCTTATTATCCAAGGGAATCTGACTTCGTTCTCTACAACTCTGCTACTACCTTCTTTAGTATCATCTCTTGATACCTCTTTCTCTACACCACATTTCTTTGAAGGCCTCTCCTCTTTTGTGCTTCTCTCTGGCATAGATATTTCTTTTGTGCATCCTTATGGTGAAACTTCTCTTATCTTCATATTAGATCTTAATACTTGTTTTTCACCCCTTGCTCTTCCTTATTTTATTTTATGTTTGACCTGCTTCCTCAACTCAGCTCTTGCTACGTAGTGCTCAATTCTTTTTCTTCTCTGCTCTTTTGGATCCATTCTCTCTTGACCTTGTCTCATCTTATTTCCCCATATTTTCATATCCCCTTCTACATGAGGGGTTTTGCACTACCATCCTATCGAGTTCCATATGCATCAACCCCTTCTCCATGAATAGCATTTGAATCCACATAGGGATTTCTTCTAACAACCTTCTTCTAGGATTGGTTGCAAACTTTCTTTCGACACTATTGAAATATTCATTGCATTCAACAAAAAACTCTATGATATATCATTCTTTTACACGATCAAACCAAAAATCAATGGCTTTGGCCCACTTGTTGTCCACATATTTCAACCTATTATCTACTTCTTGGTCCCAAACCAACGGTTGTTGGGCGCACCACATTGAGTTAATATTTGTCTATATCTTTATCCATTCATGCAATAAACATGGAAACTCAGCAAATAAAATTTCATGCAGATATGAATAAATATACCTTTGTTTCCATTGTTCAACTTTGATTTGTAGGTTTATGGTCTCTTGTCGCATGAACTCGTCCTCTTTATTGGAGATCCATTCTTCTATCTCCTTCCTAGAGGGTTTCCACATCATGTCCTTACTTCACCATGTAGCACAAAATTTCAATTCCCGACAACGAAACCAATTGTTGGCTTGAGGTTTCTGACCCAAGCTTCAAAAGGATTTACCAACAAATACCCCGTTCACATCGTCATATTTAATATTCAAGGACTGAATAAGGTCTCACCTGATATGCGCATGAGAATCACAGAGACTGAATGTTTGTGCATAGCATGACATACAATGCAATCAGGAAACACTTAACCAAAAGTCATGCATTAGATACTACTCACTCATGTCAACATTCACATAAGTAAAGCACAATCTAAAATCCATAACAAAATACATTCATAACAAAGTATAGGA